>JBAKBP010003670.1:69168-148924 GCA_037953745.1 Lithodes maja | reverse complement strand
GTGAGTGGTCGTTGCGTGTAACTTTGTCCGAGCGCGCTAAAGAGGTATGTGGTTTTGTTGTGGACGGGAGTACCTACCAGTGCAATGTTATGCCCTACGGACTTAAGAATGCACCAGCAACGTGTCAGAGCCTGATGAATGAAAGTGAAAAGGACAATGATGCGCTGGGGCATTTCGAGATCTATGTTCCAGCCTATGGTCCGGTCGGTGTAGTTTACCCAGATCATTACCCTCTCAAGATCTTGGACCCGTTTCACAATCGGAATATGAGGCTGACCAGGTGGTCACTAAGGTTATTGGTATATAACCTGGACATAAGCCATATTGCCGGTTGTGACAACGAGGTTGCATGTGGTCGTTCAGGGGTATATGATCCTGGGTAAATTGACACACGGGTAGCCTCCTGCTTTGGTTTGAGTAGTATTTTGCGCTTGGTGCTTGTTGGCTCGCGGTTGTAGCCCAGCGTATTGGGTCGTAAAGCAGGAGTTGAGCGTTTGGTATAGAAGAAAAATAGGCTGCCCTTATAGTGCAGCCGGGAAAAAACATATTAAAATATAAAAATCATATAAAAACTCTTTCTTTTTGATGAAGATAATTGTATAAGTTTGTCATAGCCTATAAGGTTTGAGTAGTCCACGAACTATCAAACGGCTGAGCTGCTGTAAGCTCGCTCTGGGAGCATGATATTGTGTCTTTTACTATTGTTGGGAGGAGTTATGAAATGTGAATTTTTTTTTTATAAGATGTGTTTTAGTGATAAACTCAGCGTTGTTTTAGTGCCATGCGGTCGCTGGGTGTGAGGGGTTTGATGGGGTTCTGTATATCAGATTTTAGCTCAGGGTTGAGCAAGTAAAATCTTGGGGGAGGTGTGACGCATATCGAGTATGAGCATGCTGTACAGAACGCCCAGTCAGGCCCCACTCTCGCTAGGATCGTCAGGGCAGGAACTTTGGCTGTAGTCTGTGTAGAGTTTCCTAACTCAGTTTATGTGAACCGTTGTACTATAAGTATTATCATTATGTATTTTGTTTTCTTCTAAGTCAACGAGTTCTATTTTATATCATTAGATATAAGTATTGTGTGTGGGACTTGTATGTAATGATGAGAGGAGAGATATTACGTGGCGTGGGATTAGTGAGTACGCCACGCGGGCCGGTAGGCCTAATTCCCTCCTTCCTCCTCCCTTCCTCCCTTTCAGCGCGTGGGAAGTTCTTTGTCAATCCCAGATTGAGAGAGTATATGACGTCATGATTGCCAGTGGGCGGTCCTTAAGTAGTTTGAGATATGCCGCTAGAGGGCCGAGTATAAAAAGAGAGGTTTTTGCCACCATGCTTCAGAACTCATCAGGCAAAGCGACCTCTCATATCCCTTGCAACTATCCATATTCTTCCGACTGATGTGAACTTTCTCTACTCTCTGAACAGCCTACCTTCTTCTCTTCTCGTCCCTGTTTATAACCTCAATGACCCCTTTGGTGCAGATTTAGTCAGCCAAAGTATTATCGCTTGAGTTCTCACGAGATAAGTGCCTGTTAGATAGCCTATTTTTGGAAGGGTTAACTAGAATAGGATTGATTGATGTTTGTTGCACTCGTATATGTATTTCCCTGTGTGCGATTATTCATGTTCCTGTTTTCTGCTGGTTTAGGCAATGCTAGACTGGATAGGGTTCCTCGAGTTGTGATTTCCTATGAGTGCTAGGGGTTGGTTGAACCAGCACAATTGCAACGGAGACGTGGGAAGCCTAGGGGGTCTTTTTGATTGTGTACCGTGGGAGTTTAGCACTGTGTTGCGAGTGAGGGCTTTTGCCTGTGCCGCCCAACACTGTGCTATCTCATTTGCTTGACTTTGAGAGGATCGCCAGGAGAGAACCAGATACTAGTGATCTGGATCTCTCAAGAGAGCATCCCGTCAATTACCGTAATTTGGCCGCACAGTCTTAAGGACCTCGCTAGGCTACGAGCCGCTTGCTCAGCCATTGTCTCTTAACCTTAGATATCCCAGCTAGACTTTGCTCGACCAGCAGATACAGCATAGTATTGAAGCTTCTCCTTATGTATATTATTGTTTAAGCACTATTGATTTCATGTGTGGCACGCTTAGCTACTTCAGAGATTAGTGGCCCACGAGCACAATCTTAGTAGGCTATTGCCAGTTCATTGTCGGAGTACTTCTTCTTAATGTTTGCCATATCCTATTGCTTATTCTTATAATTCTTCTTATGTCAATTTAAAGCCTTTAATTACCAGTGAGTTATTCATTAAATTGCTGTTCAAAATCCGATACTTACTTCTTATGAGTATTCGAGAAGCATCTAACTTATCAGAAGATTCCTTGCTTGATGCTCGAGGACTATTGTTTAACGTAACGTAATAGTGCCGATCCGAAGTAGAGGGTGGAGGACTTCTTAAGTTCTTAGTTCAAGGGTGGATTACTTCGGCTTCGGCCAACACTATTCTTTAGTGTTGTAGTACTTTCTTCTTTGTTTGATTGTTGACCAGACTAGATAACTCCCGTCTTGCTATTAGTCTGTTGTGTGAAACGCTAGTACCGAGTTCTTGTATACCCCGTTATAGCAGATAGAACTCTGGAGGGTAGTGGCGTTTTTTGTTCGGCTGGCAGTACTCTGGGGTTGGGATCGTGTGTTTCCGTTGTGGCAGCGAGCCATACTCGAGTCCTGTGTAAGAGCCCTAGTGTAACCGAGTGCCCGGTCGTAACAAAACGCATACAAAATTCAGTGACACCCGCCTCATCAAATACAGGGACCAACTTGAGCAGGTGCGATAACGACTGATCAAGACCTCGATTCCCAGAACCGAGACGCTGCCCTGTCGTCTCCACCCGAGACCTCTCAAGATCTTTGTCTGCACAGTACATGGCCTTTCTCTCCTCAGACTGAATCCTGGACATATCAATCTCAGATTCATGCCTTCGTTGCTCAAGCTCATATCTGGCCCTTCTCTCCTCAGCCTGAATTTTAGTCATCTCAAACTCCCGCTGCTGCTGCTCAGATTCCCGCTTCTGCTGCAGCTGCATCTTAGCCATCTCAAGCTGGAAGAGCATATCTGCAGTTAAACCTTGAGGAGGAGGAGATGCAACAATTGGAGACTCACCCAAGTGCAAACCACGCTGCCAGTGACTATCGGCCTGCGGGACCTTACCCGGCTCCGGAGCCCGAGGGGGTGCCATGGTAGGAGTCGAGTGGAATGGGGGCTGGGCCGAAAGTGCCCCAGCTCCCGCTCCACCCGAAGCCCCACGCACCCCGCCGAGCACACAGGCCATCAGGTCACCTCTCGACATGCTGCTTGTGCCCACATGCCCCATGACCGTGGCCAAACACTGGAGACCATACCGATCAATCCCCGACACCCGGTCAACAGTAATAAGTATCTCCAGAAACTTCCTTGCATCCTCCTCACTAGTTATTACTCTCATGTCCTCTAACAAACCCAGCCTCTGCACCTCAGAGCCTGCTTCTCGTACTGTGTCCTCGCTGTACACTGATCCGTCGTCTGACATAGTGTCCACCGAAAATTCTCAACGTTTATAAACAAAAAGTACCTAAACTCTTATGTAGCACTATTCACTCAAAAATATAAGATGCTCGAAGACTCTTAACACCTTACGAGCGGCCTATGCGGTTTATTTATATGTACCGCCCAGCGGGGTGTTTTTAGCCAAAATAGGGCTGTTTACGTGATCATTTTCATGCCTAAATAAGACCCAGAACATAAAACAAGTATCTATCCCTGAAAGGGCATAAACAGAGCTTTCGAATGACACCATAACGATCCTTTTATGATGGCTAGTTTTCTTGCAATAACCGTGCAACGCGAGTGCAAAAAGCATGTAATTAGGCACTTTCCCCATACAATTCCGTATATAGCGAGTGAGAGAGGGAGGGAGGAGGTGGGATTCGTGTCAGTAGGTTCGCCGCGGTGGTCTGGAGCAGTCATACGCTCGCTACTCTCCTGCCACCACTTGTCTCTCTCTCTCAGCCACATTACGTGCTGAAATTGCCACACGATATATGTCGAGCACCGCCACATAGTCCAGCTTTATTTAACTCAACTTATGTTGCGCCCCGACATTTAAGGGTTAAGTGTTATACTACTTGCCAAAAAAAAATCCACGTGTCCACTATATTCCTTTAAACAAAAACAAATTACCACAACACTCCTGCAATATTTCTCTAAGTTCACAAAATCCTAAGCAAGGTCGCCATTTGTTACGACCGGGGCTCGTATAAAACAAGGGCTCTTAATCATTAGACTAGGAAAGCACACAGCCACAACGGTAACACTAGATCCAACCCCTGAACTTATAATGCCGGCGCACAAAAACACCTATACCCTCCAGAGTTAAATCTGCGATAACGGGGTATCCTATAACTCAGTATAAGTGCACTACTACTACAGGCTGATGATCTCTGATACAGCCTGATCACAACAACATACAATTACGGTAATAAGGTATACTAGGAAAAGATAGAGATCTTAATTAAATCACTGCAATGATTTAATGCAAACTAGAAGAAGGTATATTTAAAGTTACTCTAAACAATAATGAACTGTCACTCCTATACTAAAGAAAGTGAACGAAAGTCCCAAAGCATCGAGCAGGAATCTTCTGAAGAAAGTCTGATGCTGGGGTAAGATGATCGTATCGGATTTTGAACTGTAGTATAAAGCAGGAACAGGATATGACAATTGTAAGGACATATAGGGTTAACTGGCACGGGAATAATAATAACTGCGCAATAGTAGGAACTCAAACAGCAAAGAAGTACTTCCTCATCAACGAAACAGCCTACTAGGGTTGTGCAACTCAACAACAACCTAGACTAATAAATGCCGTGAATAATAATGCATACATAACAGAAAGAGTTTATAATCTTAATCTGGTGTCTGCTAGGCGAATAAAGTCTAGCTGGGATGTAGTAGGCTAGGAAACAATGGCTGAGCAAGCGGCTCGTAGCCTAGCGAAGTCCTTAAGGCTGTGCGGCCAAATTACGTTAATTGACGGGGTGCTCTCTTGAGAGATCCAGATCGCTAGTATCTGGTTCTCTCCTGGCGACCCTCTCAAAGTCAAAGCAAACGAGTTAGCACAGTGTTGGGTGGCAGAGGCAAAAGCCCTCACTCGCAACACAGTGCTAAACTCACAAGGTACACAGTCAGAAAGACCACCTAGGCTTCCCACGTCTCCATTGCGATTGTACAGGTTCAACAAAACCTAGTACACATCGGAAATCACAACACCAGTAGCCTTATCCCAGTCTAGCATTAAATCCCCCAGCAGACCACCAAGATACAGGAAGGGAGACACCGTGAGTGTGTCGAACCTCTACAGACAAAAATGGTAACCCTTCCAAAATGCCTAACTAAACATGTGTTATCTGAGAGCTTCAGCATATAATACGATGGCCGATATATGAAATCGTGCAGAACCAAAGGGAAGTTATGATATTAAATAGAGTAGAAGAATGAGAGGTAAGAAGTTGAGAGAGAGAGAAAGTGCTCTATAGGTAGAAGTCGGGAGACAGGGTGGCAAGGGACATGTGAAGGGTATGCTAGTCAGGAAAGCTCTGAGGAAGGAACTCCTCGGGACCCCTCCAGGATCACACACAAAGGCATGGTGGTCAGCCAATTACAGGCCGCTACGTCACCAGGCAGCAGGCCTGCAGAAGGCACCAGGAACCACCAGCCAATCAAGGGTGTGGGAAAATCGCGCGAGCGGGAAACTCCTCCGAGCTAGGGAGAGGCAACACACATAGGCACGCACACACTACCACCCCACTGCTTATATTATTCTCTCTCCTTAACTATATACAATGCATCCTATGTTCAACTCCTGATATAAAATGCTTCCCGTTGTCACAGACGAAAATAAAGACCTCCACGGGTCTGTCTGTAACAACACGAACACTATGAAAGAAAGAACAACATTGTAGATAGACTGTAGCCAAATACCTTGCCCCGGCGAGTGCTAGCGAGTGGCCAAGCGAGCGGCTGAGCCCACGTGGCGTTCTGCTGAGCTGCAGGCGTCACATACCTCATGATTCCCAGTACCCTGGAAAGAAGCAAACATCCATCCAGTTCCTAAAAAAGGTGCCTCTTCAGATCCATCAAACTACAGACCAATAGCTATAACTTCCACTCTTGGTAGTCTTTGAAATTATATTAAATAATCACATAATTAAGCATCTTGAGAATAATAAATTAATCAGTGATAGGCAATATGGTTTTAGACGATGTCGATCAACTGCAGACATTCTTTGCCTTCTTACGCATCAAATCAACCAAGCTACAGACCAACATGGTGAAACACATACAATAGCACTGGATATATCAAAGGCATTTGATAGAGTCTGGCATCAATCCTTATTGTCGAAGATGTCACACTACGGCCTTGCATCATTAGTTCCACTAATTTCTTCTTATCTTCGTAACAGAAAAATATGTGTAATGGTAGATGGCCTTTATTCTCAATTTCACTCAATAAATGCTGGTGTTCCCCAGGGATCAGTTTTGGCCCCAACTCTGTTCCTCATTCATATCAATGATCTCATATCTACCACTCATAATCCAATATATTTCTACGCAGATGACTCAACACTCCACAGTTCCTTCACATTTACCAATTCTTTCACCCAACCCGATCTTATAAATTCAAAAATAAACACTGCAATTTCTCTGAACCAGGACCTTTCTAGAATTAATGAATGGGGACAAAAGAATCTAGTTTCCTTTAATGCACAGAAAACCAAGTACATTCAATTTTCTAACCGACAGAATCTCACTGACTCCCATATATTTTTTAATGATGTAAATATTCCCACTTCCCCTAGTATTGACATTCTCGGTGTAACATTAACTACTAACTTGAGCTGGACACATTATGTTAGAAGCATTGCTAAGAATGCCTCTACAAAACTGGGACTCCTGTACAGAGTTCGAGAATTCTTCACTGACAAGCAGTTGGCCGTAATATATAAAAAGTCATGTGCGTTCTCAGATGGATTACTGTTCATCTCTGTGGAGTGGAAGTGGAGTGGTTGCATTGAGGCAGTTGGACAAAATTCAAAATAAAGCTATTAGAGTAATCAATAACCCTGCAATCACACAGGACCTTCCTACATTATCCATACGAAGAAACGTTGCATCCCTTGCATTATTCTACAGATATTTTCACAGCAATTGTTCCGAGGAACTTGCTTCAATTGTGCCGCCTCTCCACATCTTTCCCGTAGAACTAGGGTAGCTGAGAGCACCCATGAATTTACACTTTCTCCTCCACAATGCAGAACTTCTGCTTATCAAAATTCATTTATCCCTAGAACTACTACTCTTTGGAATTCACTTCCCTCGAATTGCTTTCCACAAACTTACAATCTACAAAAGTTTAAATCCAGTTGTTACAAACATTTTATGAATGGAGGATGCCTTTAGGCACATTGACTTTTTTGGTTTATCTGTGTATTTCCTTCCTCCGTTCATTGTCTCTTAAAAAAAAATAAAAAATAAAAATATGAATGTAAATAAAAATGATATAGGTTGGAAAGTTTAGTGTAATATGACAATGTATATGACAAGATGGAATGTAGCAAAATAATTATCAAATACAAAATTTATACACTCAACCATACAATATCCATGTTTCATAAAAAAAAAAAATACTTATACTTATCCATACACAATCCATAACTTGAGTCTGAAGGATTAACTTGAGTCCTGGGCTAAAATGACTTCTAGAAGGGCTAGAGACACGATCTCTGGGTCCAAATAGGGGTTTTTGAGGACGGCGAGTTCACTAGCGACATTTTCAACACCACCTGGGGTCATCTACAAGGTCAAAAGGTCATATTTCAAAAGGTCAAATTAGTGAATTTTGGCAATTTTTGCCCATTTTTTGTGTCAAACTCATAAACGGTGAGAGATGGCTGATTGTAATAAGAGGCAAGTTTGTAGAGCTGTCCAAATTTGATATTTATTATCCATAGACTCCTTTAACACTCAAAGAGCGGGTGGTGGAGTATATTTGACTGTGCCGCCCAGCGGGGGGTTTTACCGTAAACGAGCTTGTTTCCGTGCTCGTTTTCATGCATAAACAAGAGCCAGAGCATAATACAAGTATGTATCCCTGAAAGGGCGTTAAATGAGCTTTCCAATGACACCAGAACCATCCTTCTACGATCACTGGTTGTCTTGCAACGATCGTGCAACCGAAGGGCAAAATCAGTAAAATACGGTCATTTCCTTACATTATTACGTGTGAAACGAGTGTGGGAGGGTGGAGTAGGGCGGAGTACATCTTAGTAGCTCCACGGCCACCGTGGCGAGCGGTCATGAGGTAACCTACGCTCCTCCCACCGCTCCGCTCTCTCTCAGAGCACATTACGTGTGTCCATACTTAGTGTACTCAAACTAGTATGAACAGTCTCGATGTTACGTAATCTGGGTTGATGTAGCGTTACGTATCATTCCGTAGTCTTAAGTTGAACGCTTCCATAACCTTGGTCGAACGTTCCATGATTGGGTAGAATATATTATTCTATAGTAGTATATGGGAAAGTATTGTAGGATTATAATTCCCATATATATATATATTGTATTATTTAAGATTGTTTATAAGTATCTCATTGTAAAGAAGATGGGATACATTTTCCATATATCATATGCGCGTGCGCGGTATGTCACGACAGAGACGAACATAACGCGCTCGCCCACTCTCCAACGAACCTTCGTCCCAGCTACACACGCTAAGCCTTCTTTCTCCTAGTTATTTCACCAGGTGTTTTCGCTTCACTTTTCATCTCATATTCCATATAGTCACAACATCATCTTTGTTAATTAGCACAACTTAACGTAAATATCTAGCCTATTGTAGCCTCTTTTCATACTTTGTTTACTATACTAACCACTTCCAGTTATCTAGCCTATTTTCCACCATCCTCCAATCACCAGCTGAGTTCATCTAAGGGTAAATAAACATTATATTCTATATGGTTAATGTTTCTTCAATAACAATAATATACAGTCCACTTATCTAAATTAACCATATAATTGGTCCTTCGACCTTTCACTAGTTTGCCCCCCCCCCCCCCCCCCCTTTTGTGGTTGGTGGTGGCGTGGCCTACGTGGTTAATTTTTTTTTGTGCCATATTTCGTCTATCCCTCATGGCCAGGGCTTTTGGCGTCATGGTGCCGCGGGTGGTGGGGTAGGGGAAGATTATCCTGCGGTGGTTGATAGGCCTGCGTACCCAGGCCCGATTAGGAAGGTGGCAATTTTGGGCCACTCCTACGTCAGGGATTTGTACGTGGACCAAGCCGCCCACAGGCCTTTTTTTTCCATGACTCATCTGGCCGCCCCAGGTGCCCACGTCAGCACCTTGAGATCAACAGAAGCCGGGGGTCAGTTTTTAGAGCTGAAGCCCGACTTGACCTTCTTGGTGATAGGAGGAAATGAGATAAGGAGCGGGGTCAGTCCGAGAGGGATTGCGGAGGGGATCGAGGTCCTAGCTGAGGAGGTGGTGCGGCTCTCGGGGGGAGAAGTCCGGGTGATTGGGGTAGAGAAGCGGCAGGCTCCACGAGGGGTCTCTACGGACGAGTTTAACCGCATTAGAAATGCTGTTAACTGATGGCTAAAGAGCCATATCCCAATCACCCGTGAGCGCTATCAGTCAATGAATACCTCTGAGGCTGACTTCAGTCCCGACGGGGTACACCTCACGCACGAGGCATCAAAGCGTCTCTATTCGGAGATCCTGGCCACCTGTCGTCGGTGCTTTATGCAAGACGAATATGCCATGGTCGCCAGGTCATACGACGAGATGTTTGCCCACCATGACGTTAGAGTTGATCAACAAAATCAGTATAGCTTAGATTAATAATCCTTCATATCGGTACAGTATATTAATTAAATTTTGATTGTAAACCCTTTAGGCCCAAATTATATAACAATTGATTGGCATTAAGATTCAAATCATCCATACTGTACTGTATAATAATTTCAAAGGTTAAGGTTATTCATTCTATATCAAATTTATACTGTCCAATAACTTCTTTATTTTGATTCACATGTCATTCTAAATTCTACTCTCGTCGTGTGCCCTGGAGGCGGGGTAATATGATAGCTGATAGGCTGAGTGTGTGTTAATCCAACTCAAAACTTTTTTCCTTGTGACTTCTTGAGATGAACTTTTCTTGTGTACAATTTTCACATTTATTAAATTTAATAATATAAAATTAGCGGTACCCATTGAGTTTAGCCTGTTTCAATTACCCTATAGGCTCTCTCTCTCTTAAAAATTCTTGAATTTATTATAACTTTAAATGGTACCTCTCTTTTTGACATCTGGAGACTTTTGGCCTATACTGTATTGTACTAAATTTCCCTCCCGACTTTTCTTAACTTATGGTGTAATGATTCTATAATTTCATAACTATTATGTAAAGAGTTAAATTGAAAAGCTCCAGATTGCTAGTCTACATTGCGCACAATTCTTATTCCGCATTTCGTGAGGGTGTTTTATTTTCGGCTCGCGATTTAATTTGATTTCTCGGAGTACTGTATTGTTGTCTGCAACTTATTCGGTCTGGCATTGATAGTTTGATTTAACGTAATTAGATTTCCTTCCCATATAATCATGGCTAAAAGTGTACATAAGCGTCGGGCTGGACTTAAGGGCTCTTTGACGGTCTTAACCTCTGATATTGACGGATTCCTTGATTCGGCGTCTAGAGTGGAGGTGGAGGCCAGGTTGCTCAGTATTCAAAAGCAACTTGACAAGTATGAGGTCACACAGGAGGACCTGGCCGACACATACGAGGACGCCGAGTATATCGAGGTGATCAGAGAGGATACCCTATATATGGAGGGCATACAAGTAATCGTTGCCACACTGAAGGGGATCTTGATTACAGAGGTCAAGAAGGAGGTCAAGAAAGAGCCAAAGAAATCCGCAGTCAAATTACCACATCTTACTCTTCCAAAATTTGAAGGTGATGCCACCATGTGGTCGGGATTTTGGGAGATGTTCAAGTGTACCATCCATGACAATCCCGACCTAACAGATATACAACGCTTCACCTATCTAAAGGGTCAGCTTCAGGGTGATGCACATAAGCTAGTCGAAGGATTCATTATCGAAAGTGCAAGCTATGCCCCAGCAATTGAGCTCCTGCAAGAGACATATGGGCATCCAGATCGAATCAAGGCAGCTTATGTTACCAAATTCAATCAATTAGTGTCACCCAAACACCAAACAGCTGACCTGAAGGACTTCTATGCCAATACAGAGTGTGATGAGGTCAATCATTAGCCATGGTATTTGTTTGGAGGAATTTTGTGTGGTGACTCTTGTCAATAAGTTACCATCACCACTAAAAGAAACCATAAAACGGGAAATGGGAGACTCGAGCCTGGATTATAAGAAATTCACTCATTGCCTCCAGGCTGAAGTGCACAATATGGCGGGTCAAGACAGAGGAGGGGGTACACCCATGGCTACGGCAACATTTACCGCCCAGAGTGAGTACAGGAAATTCAACTGTGTTCTGTGTAGTGGCACCAATCATTTATGGTACAAGTGTATGAAGTATAAGACAGGGCCTCTTAAAGTTAAAAGAGCCCGTCAACTACGTCTCTGCACTGGGTGCTTGTCAAAAGACCATGGCGTTGTACTAATCCTAACGTAAGAAGCTGCAAGTTTTGTAAGGGCAAACATTTTCATTCCCTGTGTACACAAAAACAAGGGAAAGAAAGTAGACCAGCGGAGGATAACACCAAGAGAGAGCATACTGCTGCTACTTCAACTACAATGTCCGTTGCCACAGGTAAAAATACAGTAATCTTGCCCACCGTACAGCTGCCGGTAAAGGGTAAGGATAATAATTGTGTTAAAATCAGATCGCTACTTGACCAATGTTCTCAGAGGACCTTTGTGAAGTCTTCTGTTCTATCCTCCCTTTCCTACATTTCTAAAGGAACTGAGGAGTTATGTCTTCACGGATTTACCGGGAAACAGGCCTCTAGGGATTATAATGTTGTGGCACTGCAATACAAACACAGAGGTAAATTTCATCATCTAGACGCAATAGTGGTTGATGAATTGCCAGAACATAAAGGTGAACTTAACCTAAAGTCTAAACTGGTTAGTTTACAAAGTAAAGGCATAAAATTGGCCGATCCTCACGCAACGGACACAGATCAGCTGGAGCTGCTCATCGGTGCGGATCACTACTACGATATAGTGCGACATGGGTATAAAAGGTCAGGTAGTCTAATTCTGCTTCCTACCAAGTACGGGTACGCCATCAGTGGTTCATATGTGACACAGCCTACAAGCTCCAGCACAGAAGTAATTACTGTATTGAAAGTAGCAGTAACACCAATGGACGAATACATGTCCACTGGTAATATTCCACCATGCAAAAATGACTTAAATGTTTTGTGGGAATTAGATCATATCGGGATAACCCCTAAGGAATACTCACTGGTTGAGCGTCAAGCACTATCGTCGTACGAGGATACCGTTACCTACGATCCCGACAGCCAACAGTATAAAGTGAGACTGCCCTGGAACAATTCCAAGGATCAGCTGCCATCTAACAAGGGTTTGGCCATAGGCCATCTTCGGGGACTTCAGAAAAGATTCCTCAAGGAGCCTGACTTTTGCGAGGAATACTCAAAAGTCATAAAGGAACAGGTGTCCCGGGGTTTTATAGAAGAGGTGCCTTTTGATACATCAGATACCGGGCATTACTTGGCTCATCATGGTGTAATCAAGGAGAGCAAAACTACGCCAGTGCGTATTGTCTTCGACTGTTCCGCCAAGATGAGTGAACGTCATCCTAGTTTTAATGACTGCCTGTACACTGGTGCCAGATTTAGCGCAGGTTTTGCTTCGGTTTCGACTCGGTAAGTATGCCTGGGTGTCTGATATTGAGAAGGCATTTCTAATGTTAAGACTCCATGAAGACGACCAGGACTATACGCGATTTATGTGGCCCAAGTAGCCGAGGCAACTGGATTCCCCCCTAATTTGTTACCGGTTCCGGGCAGTTTTATTTGGAGCGACTTGTTCCCAATTCCTTTTAAACGCCACCATTTTGAAACATTTGTCTTATGTCAGTGCAGATCCGCAGATTATTCATCAGATTCGGTCAGGGTTGTACATAGACAATTTACTGGGTACAGGAAATGAAGAAGATTTCCTGGTTGATACCTACGCTGTAGTCCGAAAGATTATGAATGATGCCCATCTACATTTGCGTGAATGGGCGACTAATAATTCTGTTTTGCGGACTGTACTGCAACGGGATGGTGTGGCGGCTGTACAGTAGGAACATGTTAGAGTGCTAGGGTTGTTTTGGAAAACGGACACCGATACGCTCTCATTCGGCGTTCAGTACGCGCAATATTCGCAGATTACAAAACGAATTTGCTTGAGTATGACAGCTAAACTTTTTGACCCCTTGGGGATAGTTCTACCGGTGTCGATCAAATCGAGATTATTCCTTCAGCAATTATGGAGGATAAAATTAGGATGGGATGAGGTTTTGACTGGCGATCTGGTTCAGGAGTGGGATGACATTATTTCGGATCTTCGTCTCTGTAAGGGTTTTAATTTTCCTCGGAGAGTTGTCATGGACCATCCTGTTTCCATTCATGCCTTCTCAGACGCTAGCAAGGTCGCGTACGGCACCGCCATATACTTTGTTGACACAAGTGGCAGCCGTCTAGTCATGGCGAAGGCGAAAGTCGCCCCGATCAAATCCCTTTCCATCCCAAAATTAGAGCTGACTGCAGGTCTGTTGGCTGCTAGACTCGTTCACTTTGTAGAGGAAACTTTTAAAAATTTGCTAAATATCTCGGAGACAGTTGTATGGAGTGACAGCCAAATTACGCTCTACTGGTTACATAGCCGTAAGAAGCTACCAGTGTACGTCACCAACCGTGTCGACGAAATTCGTACCCTGCTCCCAACCGCACAGTTCCGGTATGTGTCTACCAAAGAGAATCCAAGTGATTGCATTACTCGTGGTGTCTCTGCTAAATTTCTCAATTCTTCTGCGTTGTGGTGGAATGGCCCATGCTGGCTTAATGATCCCAACGAATGGCCAGAGAATATAGATTTGAGCGAGCAACACACTGCTATTGTGGCACCGGTAATTGACTCGGTGCCTGACGAAGACACACGGTTATGGGACTGGGATAGATTCAGCAGCTATGAGAAGTTACAACGTGTTACAGCATGGGTGATACGATTTGTAGGAAATGTAAAAGCAAAAATTAAAGGCACACCACCCACAGGTAGTGCTTACCTCAATGTGAAGGAGATCAGAATTGCAGATAAATTATTACATAAGCTCTGTCAACAAGAAATATATACGCAGGAATATAAATTACTGGTTAAGGGAACAAAGTCTAGGAATAACCTGATCAATCAGTTGGGCTTACACTTGAAGGGGGACTTGATACATTGCGGAGACAGATTACGATTGGCAGCCCTCTCTGAGGCAAGTAAGTATCCAATACTACTGCCCCCCAATCATCCCCTCACCCATCTTATCATCGATAGGTGTCACCGACTCTGTTGTCATTATGGGGTTGGTCATATAGTCACCTATGTAAGACAACGATGGTGGGTGCCTAGAATCAGGCAGGTGGTCAAGAAAGTCCTTCGCAAATGCTTAAAGTGTAGAAGAGTACAGGGAACACATTATGATCCCGTCGGAATTCCTCCCTTACCAAACCTGCGAACCACCCCAGGTGACCCTTACAAAGTTACCGGGATTGACTACAGTGGAGCAATCCCTGTGAAAGATTCACCCAATCTTAAGGTGTATATGATACTTTTCACTTGTGCTGTTACCAGGGCAATTCACCTGGAACTGGTCACCAACCTCACTTGTGATAGCTTCCTACATGCCTTCCGAAGATTCTGCAGTAGACAGGGATATCCGCGTATCATTCAGATCCATCAAACTACAGACTACTATAACTTCCACTCTTGGTAAAGTCTTTGAAATTATATTAAATAATCACATAATTAAGCATCTTGAGAATAATAAATTAATCAGTGATAGGCAATATGGTTTTAGACGATGTCGATCAACTGCAGACATCCTTTGCCTTCTTACGCATCAAATCAACCAAGCTACAGACCAACATGGTGAAACACATACAATAGCACTGGATATATCAAAGGCATTTGATAGAGTCTGGCATCAATCCTTATTGTCGAAGATGTCACACTACGGCCTTGCATCATTAGTTCCACTAATTTCTTCTTATCTTCATAACAGAAAAATATGTGTAATGGTAGATGGCCTTTATTCTCAATTTCACTCAATAAATGCTGGTGTTCCCCAGGGATCAGTTTTGGCCCCAATTCTGTTCCTCATTCATATCAATGATCTCATATCTACCACTCATAATCCAATACATTCCTACGCAGATGACTCAACACTCCACAGTTCCTTCACATTTACCAATTCTTTCACCCAACCCGATCTTATAAATTCAAAAATAAACACTGCAATTTCTCTGAACCAGGACCTTTCTAGAATTGATGGATGGGGACAAAAGAATCTAGTTTCCTTTAATGCACAGAAAACCAAATACATTCAATTTTCTAACCGACAGAATCTCACTGACTCCCATATATTTTTTAATGATGTAAATATTCCCACTTCCCCTAGTATTGACATTCTCGGTGTAACATTAACTACTAACTTGAGCTGGACACATTATGTTAGAAGCATTGCTAAGAATGCCTCTAAAAAACTGGGACTCCTGTACAGAGTTCGAGAATTCTTCACTGGCGAGCAGTTGGCTGTGATATATAAAAGTCATGTGCGTTCTCAGATGGATTACTGTTCACCTCTGTGGGGTGGAAGTGGAGTGGTTGCATTGAGGCAGTTGGACAAAATTCAAAATAAAGCTATTAGAGTAATCAATAACCCTGCAATCACACAGGACCTTCCTACATTATCCATACGAAGAAACGTTGCATCCCTTGCATTATTCTACAGATATTTTCACAGCAATTGTTCCGAGGAACTTGCTTCAATTGTGCCGCCTCTCCACATCTTTCCCGTAGAACTAGGGCAGCTGAGAGCGCCCATGAATTTACACTTTCTCCTCCACAATGGAGAACTTCTGCTTATCAGAATTCATTTATCCCCAGAGCTACTACTCTTTGGAATTCATGTCCCTCGAATTGCTTTCCACAAACTTACAATCTACAAATGTTTAAATCCAGTTGTTACAAACATTTTATGAATGGAGGATGCCTTTAGGCACATGGACCTTTTTGTTTTATCTGTGTTTTTCCTTCCTCCGTTCATTGTCTCTTAAAAAAAAAAAAAAAAAAAATCATGCTGAGTGACAATGCAAAGACTTTCATAGGGGCATCTACATATCTCAAAGAACTGAGCAACAATCCTAAGATTCAGACCTGCCTAGCGGATGTAAAATGCGAATGGCGTTTCATTCCCTCCAGAGCGCCTTGGTTTGGCGCCATATGGGAGAGAGCCATAGGCATCGTGAAGGCTGGTCTGAAGAAGGTGTTGGGTAGAGCTCTCATCTCGATTGAGGAACTCAACACCATACTCTTGGAGATTGAAGCCACTGTAAATGATCGCCCTCTATACTATGCTTCTGGTGATTTGGAAGACCTTACCCCAATCACACCCTCAGTACTGGTACGTGGATACAGACTGCGGGATCTTCCTGAAGAGCATGACGAGAATACTATGGAGGATCCAGACTACATAAGTAAGGAAGTGATATCGGCCCGCTACAAATACATTCGTAAATTATCGCGAGATATTTGGCATCGCTGGTCAACAGAATATCTGGTGACTTTAAGGGAAGCGCAAAAGAATAAACTAACACCATTAAAAGGTCATTGGCCTAGGGTAGGGGACGTTGTAACCATCCATGAGGAGGGCCCGCGCGCATTTTGGAAATTGGGTCGGATAGAGGAGTTATTACCAGGTCGTGATGGTGAGGTTCGGGTAGCAAAGGTTCGCACCAGGATTGGAGTAATCACACGGCCAACAGTCCGACTATATCCTCTTGAGGGTGACCTTGATCGCAAGGACACCCCCTCGGATCAGTTATCCATTGAAGTCCCCTCTCTGGCTTCTTCTTCGGCGCAGCCTGTTGACGCGTCTGGCGAACGCCCACGTCGACAGGCAGCCCAGATATCCTCCAAAGCTTGGCGGGATAAGATTGCCTCCGGGCAAATCTAATCATGTAAATTTTGTATATTTTCTGTTGGTGGGAATATGTCCATACTTAGTGTACTCAAACTAGTATGAACAGTCTCGATGTTACGTAATCTGGGTTGATGTAGCGTTACGTATCATTCCATAGTCTTAAGTTGAACGCTTCCATAACCTTGGTCGAACATTCCATGATTGGGTAGAATATATTATTCTATAGTAGTATATGGGAAAGTATTGTAGGATTATAATTCCCATATATATATATATATATTTGTATTATTTAAGATTGTTTATAAGTATCTCATTGTAAAGAAGATGGGATACATTTTCCATATGTTATGTGCGTGCGCGGTATGTCACGACAGAGACGAACATAACGCGCTCGCCCACTCTCCAACCAACCTCCGTCCCAGCTACACACGCTAAGCCTTCTTTCTCCTAGTTATTTCACCAGGTGTTTTCGCTTCACTTTTCATCTCATATTCCATATAGTCACATCATCTTTGTTAATTAGCACAACTTAACGTAAATATCTAGCCTATCCTAGCCTATTGTAGCCTCTTTTCATACTTTGTTTACTATACTAACCACTTCCAGTTATCTAGCCTATTTTCTGCCATCCTCCAATCACCAGCTGAGTTCATCTAAGGGTAAATATATTCTATATGGTTAATGTTTCTTCAATAACAATAATATACAGTCCACTTATCTAAATTAACCATAACGTGCTCAAAATTGCATGCGACTATAGCCGGGCCCCGCCACATAGTCCTTGGTTCTCTCGCCCGGCTATAGCCTGTGACGCCTGCCAGCGTTGGCAGAATCGCCTCCCGGTAGCCACTAGCGCTCGCCAGGGCAGTGAAATGGGCTACAGTCTATCTACAATGTTGTAGTTTCTTTCTTGTGAATCGTCATGTCACAGGCAGTATAGAAGTGGTCTTTATTTTCGCTTGTGACAATGTATTATATTTTATATCATGAGTTGAACATAAGATGCATTGTAGTGAAGGAGAGAGAGCGAGCGAGCAGCGTGGGACGAGAGTGTTGCTTTCCCTCCTCCCTCCCGGAGGAGTCCCTCGCCCGCGTGGCTTTCTCTCGGTTCTTGATTGGCTGGTGGTTCCTGGCGCCTTCTGCAGCCCTGCTGCCTGGTGATGTAGCGGCCTGTGATTGGCTGACCACCATGCCTTTGTGTGTGATCCTGGAGGGGTCCCGAGGAGCTATTCTCTTCAGAGCTTGCCTGACCAGCATACCCTTCACATATCCCTTGCCACCTGTCACCGACTTCTACCTATAGAGCACTTTCTCTCTCTCTCAACTTCTTACCTCTCATTCTTCCTCTCTATTTAATATCACAACTCCCCTTTGGTTCTGCACGATTTCATATATCGGCCATCGTATTATATGCTGAAGCTCTCAGATATTATATGTTTAGTTAGGCATTTTGGAGGGGTTACCATTTTGTCTGTAGAGGTTCGACACACTCACGTTGTCTCCCTGCCTATTTCTTGGCTGTCTGCTGGGGTATTTAATGCTAGACTGGGGTAAGGCTACTTGTGTTGTGATTTCCGATGTGTAACAGGTTTTGTTTAACCTGTACAATCGCAACGGAGATGTGGGAAGCCTAGGTGGTCTTTCTGACTGTGTACCTTGTGAGTTTAGCACTGTGCTGCGGAGTGAGGGCTTTTGCCTCTGCCACCCAGCACTGTGCTAACTCATTTTGTTTTGACTTTGAGAGGGTCGCCAGGAGAGAACCAGATACTAGCGATCTGGATCTCTCAAGAGAGCACCCCGTCAATTAACGTAATTTGGCCGCACAGTCTTAAGGACCTCGCTAGGCTACGAGCCGCTTGCTCAGCCATTGTTTCCTAGCCTACGACATCCCAGCTAGACTTTATTAGCCTAGCAGACACCCGTTTAGAATTATAAACTCTTATGTTATGTATGCAGCATTCTTATTCACGTTAACTGTAAGCCTTGGTTGTTGTTGAGTTGCACAACCTGAGCAGGTTTTTTGAGTTGCCTGACTAAGTACTTCTTTTGTTGTTGGAGATAATACTAGTGTGCATTTATCGTTATTCCCATGTCAGTTAACACTGTCTGCCTCTACACTTGTCCTATAGTGTCCCTGCTTTATATAACAGTTCAAAATCCGATACGATCATCTTACCCCAGCATCAGACTTTCGTCAGAAGATTCCTGCTCGATCCTTTGGAACTTTCGTTCGCTTTCTTTAGTATAGGAGTGACAGTTCATTATTGTTCAGAGTAACTTTAAATATACCTTCTTCTAGTTTGCATTAAATCATTGCAGTGATTTAATTAAGATCTCTATCTTTTCCTTGTATACCTTATTAACGTTATTGTATGTTGTTGTGATCAGGCTGTATCAGAGATCATCATCCTGTAGTAGTAGTGCACTTATACTGAGTTATAGGATACCCCGTTATCGCAGATTTAACTCTGGAGGGTATAGGTGTTTTTTGTGCGCCGGCATTATAAGTTCGAGGGTTGGATCTAGTGTTACCGTTGTGGCTGTGTGCCTTTCTAGTCCAATGATTAAGAGCCCTTGTTTTATACGAGCCCCGGTCGTAACAAATGGCGACCTTGCTTAGGATTTTGGGAACTTAAGAGAAATATTGCAGGAGTGTTGTGGTCATTTGTTTTTGTTTAACCCGGGAACTGCGGGAAGACTCTTAAGAGTTCCCCCGGCGGACTGCGGGAAGACTCTTAACCCGTACAGCCCCAGCGACGCGCCTGACGCGTCGGCGATGTATGTAACGCACAGCCCCAGAGTCGCGCCTGGCGCGTCACCCTAATTGCGCCGAACGTAACCTCAGGTGTAGCCACTCAAGAGGGCTCAGATTTGTATGGGAACTGTGTAAGTATCCCACGCAACCGTGCCGATGGTTGAAAACTCTCAAAGTCCACGTGCGTGTGCGTGAGCGTGCAATAACCTGGTTTTTTGGGGTAATTGCCTTCAATTTTTTACTCTTGTAAAATACGTTTTCGGGGGCTCTGTAGGACCATTCTTTAAGCTTTTTGACCGGTTTTTCGTGGTTTTTCCTTCATTCCTAACCCATTCGCTATTGTTTCTGGAATAAAACCATTTTTTGAAAACCGGCCGGGTTCTGGTGAACAAACATTACAAAACTAGCCGGGGCTGGACAGGTTAAGAGGCAGAGAATTTTTTTTGTTTAAACAAAACAAATATTTTTTATTTTTTTTTGTTTGCCCCTGGGCCATGCAAAATATCACTCCTCTACCTTCCCCACTTTCCTCCCCTCCTTCAGTTATCACCTATTTTCCCTGTTATTCCCTTATTCTGAGGTATATTTTCGTGCTAACATTAGCGAGTTGCAAGGAGGGCATTGTCATCACTGTTAGCAAGCGACTGCAAGAGAGAGAGAGAGAGTATCGATCGACAATGTCTCTCCAGCCTTGGGGGAAATTGGCGGGAAAGGAGGTTGCCTCACCCATACATTATGTAACTCCCGCCCTGTATCGCCGATTTTGACCATCCAAACGCTGTTTTCACTTGTTTTATTGTTGTAACAGGTTAATACCTTTATAATCAACCTATAATAGGTGCATATGGATAAGTATTAATGCTATTTATGGTAAAATGAATATTTTAGTGATGGAAACAGCTCAAATACATGCGCACAGGCAGAGGTGTCTAATTACCCCCATGCGCACTTCTGAGGTTAAAGGAATATAGTGGACACATGGAATTGTTTTTGGCAAGTAGTATAACACTTAAGAGTCTTCGAGCATCTTTTATTTTTGAGTGAATAGTGCTGCATAAGAGTTTAGGTACTTTTTTTTTTTTTTTATAAACGTTGAGAATTTTCGGTGGACACTATGTCGGACGACGGATCAGTGTACAGTGGGGGCTTGTCTTCCGAGGTGTTGTTTAGGCTTAAGCTCGAGCAGCGGCGGATTCGGCTTGAGGAGAGAAGGGCCATACGAGAGGCTGAGTTTAAGATTCAGGCTGAGGAGAGAAGGGCCAGACATGAGGCTGAGTTTGAGCAACGAAAGCATGAATCTGAGCTTAGGATTCAGTCTGAGGAGAGAAAGGCCCTGTACTGTGCAGACATAGATCTTGAGAAGTCGCGGGTGGAGTCGACAGGGCAGCGTCTCGGCTATGGGAATCGAGGTCTTGATCAGTCTTTATCGCACCTGTTCAAGTTGGTCCCTGTATTTGATGAGTCGGGTGTCACTGAATTTTGTATGCGTTTCGAGAAGAAGTGCCGGGAGCACCAATGGCCCGAGGTTAAGGGGGCAGCCCTTGTTTCCTCTAGATTGGTTGGCAAAGGAGTCAAGGCATATGATGCGTTGCCCTTGGAGTCGTGCATCGATTACGAGGTATTGAAGGAGGCTGTCCTGCGGGCATATGAGTTACAACCAGAGACGTACAGATTGAAGTTCCGGGGTGTAACGAAGGGTCGTGAGTGCACCTTTCTTGAGCATGCCCGGGATCTGTCCGATGCATTTAGAAACTGGCTGCGTTCTGAGAAGGCATCGACGTTTGAGGAGTTGAAACAGCTGATGCTTCTAGAACAATTTTTTAAGTGTACGGGCAGCGATCTGACGTTGAATCTTAAAGAGAAAAACCAAAGAACTCTTCAAGAGGCAGCTGAGATGGCTGACCTTCGGATGTCACTGATTCGTGGGTGCGGGTCTGAACAACGGAACGATGCAGGTAACAAGGGGCGCAACACTCCACCCCCCCCCCCCCCCCGAGTCAGTGATACACCATATAACCATTACAACAAGAGCAACGATACTAAGTCTGACCATAAACCTAATACCGTCCCGTTTAAGAAGGGTCAGGGCCCTTCCCCACCTCAAGGGAAGCCCAAGGGGGAGATAGAGTGTTTTCATTGTCATGAGAAGGGGCATTTTGCAAGAGCCTGTCCAAGCAAGCTACCTAATGCAGTTGTGTCTTTGGCTCGCAACATTGGGGTGTCCCCGAAGTCGTCTGAGTTTGCCCGGGGTATAACGTCAGAGGCTGGGACACAGCCAGTGGAGAAGAATCCGGAAGGCTTGAACCCTGTCCGCGATGTCTTTTGTGACCATCGAGGGCATGGCTGCGTGAGGTGGGCTGGTAAGAAGCATGGAGTTCAGCTGTTGCGAGACACAGGTGCCTCTCAGACTTTAATGAAGAACTTTAGTGGTAGACCAATAAACGCGGCACGGGTGGTTGTGGTGCAGAGTATCGATGCTGTCAAGTCATACCCGTTGGTCAGGATGGAACTGGAGGTGGATGGTGTGACACGAGAGTTGGATGTGGGTATTGTTTTTTTTTTCTTCTATATTCCAACTTACTTCCTCTCGGGCATAGGCTGAGAGCCTTAACATTCACCGCTTTACAATGAACAGTGAAGCCCGTGAGGTCTTGTTCCAGTCTAGGGAGTGAGACATGTGAAGCACGTAGAGTACAACGAGCACCTGCCATCTTGCCTTCACATGAGGCACGGTGCTCACTCATGGCCCGAAACGACCCCATCTCTGAAGCCATCTCGTTCCCGTGCTTCACTGTCTCACCCTCTACACTCGGACGCTCACACTTACACACACACAACGCCACCTGTTGAGCAGATAACTCACCAGGCATTGCACCCCTATAGCATATTTTGAATATGGGAATATTCATACAGTGCTATTTAATCAGGGAACAATGAGGGTATTTTATTGACGTTTCGGTGGGCTTTGTGGTAATGCACTGATACTAGGTACAGCACAAATTCCATCCCAATAATATCTTCCCATTGATACATCGGGATTTGAACCCGGGACCTTTGGATTACCAGGCCAGTGGCAAGACCACTCCACCACACCTCCCCTGTTGGGGGCGTCGACCTCCTTCTTGGCAACGACTTTGCGGTGCCTACTTCTGAGGTTTCACCCTTAGTCGTTGCCGAGAAGCCGGCCGACGTGAGTAGGGAGGAACAGGAGTGGGTAGAGAAGTGTCATGTACAACCTATGGCGTGCGTTGTTACTGGACCTCTCGCATCCAAAGTGTCACAGCCTATTCGTCAGTCTTCTGATCAACGGAGGAACGGTCGGAAGAAGACGGCTAATGTGGGTAAAAGTTTGGAGAGTTTAGTACCAGCAGCGCTTCTTGGCGACTCAGTATTGGCACCATTGTTGGAATCTGGAGAAGCCCCAGGACCTGTCACAGCTAGTGAGGAAGTAGGGCAGGAAGAGACTCCGAGGCAGCAACGTTACACACCGAGAGAAAAAAGGGTTGCTCAGTTTGATATTGGGGGAGGACTTGGGTTGCTTCGGAAGCATCTAGACAAGTTGGTTCCCTCAGATATTTGTAAACTGCAGTTGGAGGATCCGGAAGTGTGGTAATGGTGCTGTCGAGATCAAACACGAGGACGGGGAAACATGTCATGTGAACCTGTTGGAGGAGTTTGTGAGGCAACCATCTGAGCAGCCTACTGTCCCTGCGTTGGTCTGCAGCAGCCAAGGTGGAGAAGGAGAGGGGGGCAGTAGGGCACAGATGGAGGAGAGTAGGGATTGTTATGTCTCGGCGGAGCAGTGGGCGGGGGACATGAGTCTGGTGGCTGTGGAAGCGCTAGAGCACCTGCCTGAGCAGCAGTGTGCAGTGCTCCAGCACCAGCTCGGTTCATACCCTACTGGTCGTGCCGAGTCCCCGAGCCTCACAACTCAGGCGGTGCAAGATGTTCCGTGGGCAGGTCACGTGAATGTTGGGAGACCGTTAGCCTCGTTGTTTCGGTGGTTCAAGGTGGGCGACGAGGCTTGGACATGGTTGTCAGGTCAAGGTCGACCCATGGCTGCCAAGGGTGGTGGTCAAAAGGAGGACTTTGAGCAGATTGGTGAGGTTGGCTGTGGCATAGAAGTGCCCGGTCGTCGCATAGCCTCCCAATGCTGCTCTAGTCGAATGCAACAGCCCTACCATAGACCGACTGTATCTGGCCATGTCGCTAAAAGCGGTGATGCTGCGCAGGCAGATATAGTCGTAAGGAATGCGGGGGTGCGCATGTACGGTATCGGAGGGGAAGCCTTAGCAATAATGAACTATGGGAGTGACTGCACAGGTGGTACTGATTGTCCCTCTCATGACCTGGCTGTTCTAGGGACGAAGGTGGAGAAGGAGGGAGACTACAGGGTAGAAGCTGCGGTCTCGGCTGGGTTGTGGGAGGGCACTAGGATTGTTGTTCTGCGAGATAAGTTGTTTACTAGGCTGTGGCAGTGCATCCGCATGTTTGTTGCTTCTCCAGGCCTGATGTATGGGGTAGAATCCGACATGCAGGCTGGAGATAGTGCAAGGCTCAGTTTAATTCCCTACCGTATAAATCCTGCTCGACAGCCCGTGGTGCAAGCAGAGCTGGATTACGTGTTGACGAAGGGTCTGAGGGATAAGGAATGTCGTGAGTGGTCGTTGCCTGTAACTTTGCAACCTGTGTTAAGTGGCAAGATCAGTGTGTGTGCATTATCCCTGACAGACACCTATCCATTGCCCGAGGGTCTGAGGGATAAGGAATGTCGTGAGTGGTCGTTGCCTGTAACTTTGCAACCTGTGTTAAGTGGCAAGATCAGTGAGTGTGTTGATTGCGAGAGTGTGTGTACATTATCCCTGACAGACGCCTATACTTTATCGAGAGTTGACGACACCATAGACCGCCTCGGGGCTGCATCGCCTATCACGAGGGTGGAACTGGTGAAGGGTTATTGGCAGGCCCCGTTGCCTGAGAGAGTGAAGAGAGGTGCCAGTCTTGTGATGAACTGGGCAGTTTATCAGTGTCAGGTGTTGTTTTGCTGCCTGAACACAAGTTGGATGTGTGGCATGCTAAGGGCACTGATAATGTTTTGGCTGATTGTTTGTCACGGGAGGGTTTGTTTGCAGGAGAACCCTCGCCGTTCAGTCAGTGTGTGTTGAGAGTGGAGAAAAACTAGGCTTGCCCCTGTAAGTGCAGCCGCCATAAACATATTAAAATTTAAAAATCACATAAAAACTCTTTCTTTTGATAGTTAATTGTAAGTTGCCTATGTTATAGCTAAAGTCCTAAGTTGAACCTGTCTTTCACTTAGTAGGCTGGGCTGTGTGAAGCTCGCTCAGGGAGCGTAGTAGGCTAAATTATACTATTATGTTTGGGAGGGGTTATAAGATTTTCTTTATGTTGATATGTTGCTTTATGTAAGCCTTGAGCTTTGAATTTAATTTCTGGTGGAGTGGCTATGTGTGACGGGTCTTGTTGGTATTCTGCCTTGTCAGATATCGTGCTTGCCTAATGTTGAGCGTCCTATATCTTGGGCGGGGTGTGACGCCTGCCAGCGTTGGCAGAATCGCCTCCTGGTAGCCACTAGCGCTCGCCAGGGCAGTGAAATGGGCTACAGTCTATATACAATGTTGTACTTTCTTTCTTGTGAATCGTCATGTCACAGGCAGTATAGAAGTGGTCTTTATTTTCGCCTGTGACAATGTATTATATTTTATATCATGAGTTGAACATAAGATGCAGTGTAGTGAAGGAGAGAGAGCGAGCGAGCAGCGTGGGAGGAGAGTGTTGCTTTCCCTCCTCCCTCCCGGAGGAGTCCCTCGCCCGCGTCGCTTTCTCTTGGTTCTTGATTGGCTGGTGGTTCCTGGCGCCTTCTGCAGCCCTGCTGCCTGGTGACGTAGCGGCCTGTGATTGGCTGACCACCATGCATTTGTGTGTGATCCTGGAGGGGTCCCGACGAGCTATTCTCTTCAGAGCTTGCCTGACCAGCATACCCTTCACATATCCCTTGCCACCTGTCACCAACTTCTACCTATAGAGCACTTTCTCTCTCTCTCAACTTCTTACATCTCATTCTTCCTCTCTATTTAATATCACAACTCCCCTTTGGTTCTGCACGATTTCACATATCGGCCATCGTATTATATGCTGAAGCTCTCAGATATTATATGTTTAGTTAGGCATTTTGGAGCGGTTACCATTTTGTCTGTAGAGGTTCGACACACTCACGGTGTCTCCCTGCCTATTTCTTGGCTGTCTGCTGGGCTATTTAATGCTAGACTGGGGTAAGGCTACTTGTGTTGTGATTTCCGATGTGTAACAGGTTTTGTTTAACCTGTACAATCGCAACGGAGACGTGGGAAGCCTAGGTGGTATTTCTGACTGTGTACCTTGTGAGTTTAGCACTGTGCTGCGAGTGAGGGCTTTTGCCTCTGCCACCCAGCACTGTGCTAACTCATTTTGTTTTGACTTTGAGAGGGTCGCCAGGAGAGAACCAGATACTAGCGATCTGGATCTCTCAAGAGAGCACCCCGTCAATTAACGTAATTTGGCCGCACAGTCTTAAGGACCTCGCTAGGCTACGAGCCGCTTGCTCAGCCATTGTTTCCTAGCCTACGACATCCCAGCTAGATTTTATTAGCCTAGCAGACACCCGTTTAGAATTATAAACTCGTATGTTATGTATGCAGCATTCTTATTCACGTTAACCGTAAGCCTTGGTTGTTGTTGAGTTGCACAACCTGAGCAGGTTTTTTGAATTGCCTGACTGAGTACTTCTTTTGTTGTTGGAGATAATACTAGTGTGCATTTATCGTTATTCCTGTGTCAGTTAACACTGTCTGCCTCTACACTTGTCCTATATTGTCCCTGCTTTATATAACAGTTCAAAATCCGATACGATCATCTTACCCCAGCATCAGACTTTCGTCAGAAGATTCCTGCTCGATGCTTTGGGACTTTCGTTCACTTTCTTTAGTAAAGGAGTGACAGTTCATTATTGTTTAGAGTAACTTTAAATATACCTTCTTCTAGTTTGCATTAAATCATTGCAGTGATTTAATTAAGATCTCTATCTTTTCCTTGTATACCTTATTAACGTTATTGTATGTTGTTGTGATCAGGCTGTATCAGAGATCATCAGCCTGTAGTAGTAGTGCACTTATACTGAGTTATAGGATACCCCGTTATCGCAGATTTAACTCTGGAGGGTATAGGTATTTTTTGTGCGCCGGCATTATAAGTTCGAGGGTTGGATCTAGTGTTACCGTTGTGGCTGTGTGCCTTTCTAGTCCAATGATTAACCTGACAAGCGCGAAATAGACCTAGGGGCTAGGGTAGTTATTTGTGCATTTCTAGCCTTGGATTCTGACAGAATTCGTTATATTTACAATATAGAGCATTATTTGTTTTCGGTATGCTTTTATTTTACATATATGATGTATATATATGAACCTTCAAGAGTGCTAAAATAAGTGGGAAAAGCATTTGGGTGGTGAAAAACGAAGATATTGGCCACCCGGTCATAATCTCAGGCGAGAGAGAGCCACAGGCAACCCTCCTCTCTCGCTGTCTGTGAGGTAACTGAGACGAGCGGGGCGGTGTGGGCCAGTGCCTGGGTGTTGCATAACGATCTTTTCTGCAACCCACTTGTGCTACATTATCGCGGGAGAGAAAAATAACTGATAAATGATGATAATAAGAGGAAAAATAGGTGATAATTGATGAGGGGAGGGAGGGGGGGAATAAGGTGGGGAAGGAGGGGAGGGGGGTGGGTGAGATTTACATGGATGAGTACTGGAGGGGAATTATCTCACCTAGAGACAAATTCCTTTGTTTTGATAGGCCCTTTTTTTTTATGGAAGGCTTTTTTTATGGTCTTGCTTCCGTGAGGCCTATCGCGTTCCCTATAGGAAGACTTCCGTGAGGCCTATCGCGCTTGCCGGGTTAAGAGCCCTTGTTTTATACGAGCCCGGGTCGTAACAAATGGCGACCTTGCTTAGGATTTTGTGAACTTAGAGAAATATTGCAGGAGTGTTGTGGTCATTTGTTTTTGTTTAACCCGGGACCTGCGGGAAGACTCTTAAGAGTTCCCCCGGTGGACTGCGGGAAGACTCTTAACCCGTACAGCCCCAGCGACGCGCCTGACGCGTCGGCGATGTATGTAACGCACAGCCCCAGAGACGCGCCTGACGCGTCACCCTAATTGCGCCGACCGTAACCTCAGGTGTAGCCACTCAAGAGGGCTCAGATTTGTTATGGGAACTGTGTACGTATCCCACGCAACCGTGCCGATGGTTGAAAACTCTCAAAGTCCACGTGCGTGCGCGTGAGCGCGCAATAACCTGTTTTTTTGGGATAATTGCCTTCAATTTTTTACTCTTGTAAAATACGTTTTCGGGGGCTCTGTAGGACCATTTTTTAAGTTTTTGAGCGGTTTTTCGTGGTTTTTCCTTCATTCCTAACCCATTCGCTATTGTTTCTGGAATAAAACCATTTTTTGAAAACCGGCCGGGTTCTGGTGAACAAACATTACAAAACTAGCCGGGGCTGGACGGGTTAAGAGTCAGAGAAAAAAAAATCAACTTTAAACATCGAAAAAAAATATATATATATTTTTGCCCCTGGGCCACGCAAAATATCACTCCTCTACCTTCCCCACTTTCCTCCCCTCCTTCAGTTATCACCTATTTTCCCTGTTATTCCCTTATTCTGAGGTATATTTTCGTGCTAACATTAGCGAGTTGCAAGCAGGGCATTGTCATCACTGTTAGCAAGCGAGTGCAAGAGAGAGAGAGAGAGAGTATCGATCGACAATGTCTCTCCAGCCTTGGGGGAAATTGGCGGGAAAGGAGGTTGCCTCACCCATACATTATGTAACTCCCGCCCTGTATCGCCGATTTTGACCATCCAAACGCTGTTTTCACTTGTTTTATTGTTGTAACAGGTTAATACCTTTATAATCAACCTATAGTAGGCGCATATGGATAAGTATTAATGCTATTTATGGTAAAATGAATATTTTAGTGATGGAAACAGCTCAAATACATGCGCACAGGCAGAGGTGTCTAATTACCCCCATGCGCACTTCTGAGGTTGAAGGAATATAGTGGACACGTGGAATTTTTTTTGGCAAGTAGTATAACACGTCTTAACCCGTGGAGCCCCGGCTAGTTTTGTAATGTTTGTTCACCAGAACCCGGCCGGTTTTCAAAAAATGGTTTTATTCCAGAAACAATAGCGAATGGGTTAGGAATGAAGGAAAAACCACGAAAAACCGCTCAAAAAGCTTAAAGAATGGTCCTACAGAGCCCCCGAAAACGTATTTTACAAGAGTAAAAAATTGAAGGCAATTACCCCAAAAAACCAGGTTTTTGCGCACGCACGTGCACGCACGTGGACTTGAGAGTCTTCAACCATCGGCACGGTTGCGTGGGATACGTACACAGTTCCCATACAAATCTGAGCCCTCTTGAGTGGCTACACCTGAGGTTACGGTCGGCGCAATAAGGGTGACGCGCCACACGCGTCTCTGGAGCTGTGCGTTACATACATCGCCGACGCGTCAGACGCGTCGCTGGGGCTGTACGGGTTAAGAGTCTTCGAGCATCTTTTATTTTTGAGTGAATAGTGCTGCATAAGAGTTTAGGTACTTTTTTTTTTTTTTTATAAACGTTGAGAATTTTCGGTGGACACTATGTCGGACGACGGATCAGTGTACAGTGGGGGCTTGTCTTCCGAGGTGTTGTTTAGGCTTGAGCTCGAGCAGCGGCGGATTCGGCTTGAGGAGAGAAGGGCCATACGAGAGGCTGAGTTTAAGATTCAGGCTGAGGAGTACAAAGGAGTACAAAGGAAATCAAGCAACAACAGATCTAGTCACCCTTCTAGGTTGCTTGTCCTCCAAAACACTGAGGATCAAGTGTCCAAACAATGGTTTAGAGTGGGTAAGGGAACATTGGAAAGGGAATTACTGCCCTGGAACTAATGTCTGTGGCAGGATTAGGAAGTTAGTAGAGGACAGATGGGTTAGTAACTGAGGGGGGGATAAAATAAAGTTATTCATTTACAAACGCAGTCAGTCACGGGTTTGATGAGAGATATTTGTCTAGGCGGAGTTTAAATGAATCAACGGTGATGCAGTCTATAACGTTTCGGGGAAGCCCATTCCACAAGTTGACAACTCGATTGAAGAAGAAATTCTTAGATTCGTGCGAGTTAAAAGATTTACCAATAATTTTGCAACCGTTTCCCCGCGTGTAATTAGATTGGTCGATAGTGAAGTACTTACTACAGTTCATATTGTCGATGCCTTTGATGATTTTGAACACTTGAATTAAGTCACCTCTTAATCTGCGCTGGGTTAAAGGAAATAGATTTAATTCTCTAAGATGCTCTTCGTATGGTTTTGTTCTTTAGGCTAGGTATCATTTTGGTAACTCTACGTTGAACTCGTTCTAGCTTGTTATATCTTTTTGGTAATAAGGGCACCAGGATTGAACGCAGTATTCCAGAAGAGGGCGGACTAAGGAATTGTAAAGGGTTAGGATAACTTCTTTGGATTTATGCTCAAATGACCTGGCCCATAAAGCCAATTATTTTGTTTGCCTTCTTAACAACTTCTGAACATTGTTGACTCGGTTTTAGGTTACTCGATATTGTTACTCCCAGATCGGTTTCTCTGTTTACATTCTTAAGCTGAGTGCCATTCATCGAATAGTTTGCTTTCTCATTTAGGTATCCGACATGTAGTACTTTACATTTATCCGCATTGAAACTCATTTGCCAAATTTGGGCCCAACATGACAATTTATCTAGATTGTGTTGCATATCGTCAACTTGTTCTTTTGAGAGTACGCTATTTGCAATTTTTGTATCGTCAGCAAATTTTGAGATTGTACAGGTGAGGCCCTCATCTATGTCGTTGATGTAAATTAGAAAGAGAATTGGTCCTAGTACCGATCCCTGGGGTACCCCGCTGATTACATTGGTCCATTTTAGATGCCTTACCGTTTATGACTACCCGTTTGCTTTCTGTTGCCTTGAGCCAATTTTCTATCCATTTCAACACACCGTCTTGTATTCCATGCGCTTTAGTTTTAGCAGTAAACGTTTATGGGAACTTTGTCAAAGGCCTTTTGAAAATCAAGGTATATAATATCTACAGCTTTACTCTCATCGTAGAGGTTGAGGATATCGTGGAAGAAGTCTGAAAGAGTTTGTTAAACAGGAACGTTTTTTACGAAAGCCGTGTTGAGTATCTTTAAGTATGTTATTTTCCTCTAAGTGATTTACGAGTCTGTCTCGTATGACCGTTTCTAGCATTTTACATACAACTGAGGTTAAGCTAATTGGACGATAGTTACTGGGTAGGGATTTGCTGCCTTTTTTGAATATCGGTGTTACGTTGGCTAGCTTCCACTGATCAGGCATAGTTCCAGACTGCAAGGATTTATTGAATAGTAATGTCAGTGGTTTGAGAGCTCATCCTTAGCTTCCTTTAGAACTCTAGGCGAGATTGTATCAGGTCCTGGCGTTTTATTTACCTTGAGTTTATCTAAACAATTCAATACTTCTCTCTCTGTAACGGTGATAATGCTTAGAACATCTGAATTATCACTCTGAATCGGCGATGGTGTAGGGATATCACCGAGGTCTTCTGTTGTAAAAACTGATGCAAAGAAGGTATTGAGGGCATTACTCATTTGTACTTCGTCTTTGGTGTATTCTCCATTTTCATCGACTAACGGTCCAACAGTTGAAGTAACTACTTTTTTTCTTTCTGATATAACTATAGAATTCTTTCGGGTTTGTTTTACTTTGATTCGCAATATGTAACTCTAAGGTCTTTTTACTTTGCTTAATTAACTTTTTGGCTTTGCGTCGTAGCTCTACAAATTTCACCCGTTCTTCCGTCATTTTGTGAGGATTTTAATCTATCATTAGCAAATTTTTTAGCAAGCAGGCAGTTTGAAATATCTTTATTCCACCATTTGGGCTTATTATTATGGCCTGGACGCCATATTTTCGATGGTATGCAGTCTTGCACTGCTTTTAGGTAAGTGGTTTCGAATACTTCCAAGATGTATTTATGTCGTTATTGTTAATTAAAAAGCTCCAGTCAGTTTCTTTAAACATAGCTCTAAGTTTATGGAAGTTTGCTTTCTTGAAATTAGGACTTTTTCGATGCTACTATTTGGTTCGTTACTAGTAAACTTTAAAGTGAAAGTTATCGTACGATGGTCGCTGTTACTGAATTCATCACCAACATTCAAAATTCTCTATCAATTCTTCTTTTGTTGCAAGTACAATGTCAAGAACGTTATTACCACGGGTCGGCAGTTCGAACAAATTGATAAAGCGAACTCTCTTGCAAGTTCGTATACAAGTCATGTCCGGAGTGTGAAGTAAGAGTATTGCCCCACTTGGTCACAGGTAAATTAAAGTCGCCAAAAATTACGGTATCCTGTGAGTTACTTACATCTGCAATTTGTTCGTAAATTTCTCGGTCAGTTTGCACTGATTGAGCTGGAGGTCTGTATATTAACGCAAGTATTATTTTTGTACCTTTATTATTCTTTATTAGCACAAAAGATGTGTCGACGTTCACAGAGAAGGGCCAGACATGAGGCTGAGTTTGAGCAACGAAAGCATGAATCTGAGCTTAGGATTCAGTCTGAGGAGAGAAAGGCCCTGTACTGTGCAGACATAGATCTTGAGAAGTCGCGGGTGGAGTCGACAGGACAGCGTCTCGGCTATGGGAATCGAGGTCTTGGTCAGTCTTTATCGCACCTGCTCAAGTTGGTCCCTGTATTTGATGAGTCGGGTGTCACTGAATTTTGTATGCGTTTCGAGAAGAAGTGCCGGGAGCACCAATGGCCCGAGGTTAAGTGGGCAGCCCTTGTTTCCTCTAGATTGGTTGGCAAAGGAGTCAAGGCATATGATGCGTTGCCCTTGGAGTCGTGCATCGATTACGAGGTATTGAAGGAGGCTGTCCTGCGGGCATATGAGTTACAACCAGAGACGTACAGATTGAAGTTCCGGGGTGTAACGAAGGGTCGTGAGTGCACCTTTCTTGAGCATGCCCGGGATCTGTCCGATGCATTTAGAAACTGGCTGCGTTCTGAGAAGGCATCGACGTTTGAGGAGTTGAAACAGCTGATGCTTCTAGAACAATTTTTTAAGTGTACGGGCAGCGATCTGACGTTGAATCTTAAAGAGAAAAACCCAAGAACTCTTCAGGAGGCAGCTGAGATGGCTGACCTTCGGATGTCACTGATTCGTGGGTGCGGGTCTGCACAACGGAACGATGCAGGTAACAAGGGGCGCAAACCACACCCCCCCCCCCCCCCCCCCCCCCCGAGTCAGTGATACACCATATAACCATTACAACAAGAGCAACGATACTAAGTCTGACCATAAACCTAATACCGTCCCGTTTAAGAAGGGTCAGGGCCCTTCCCCACCTCAAGGGAAGCCCAAGGGGGAGATAGAGTGTTTTCATTGTCATGAGAAGGGGCATTTTGCAAGAGCCTGTCCAAGCAAGCTACCTAATGCAGTTGTGTCTTTGGCTCGCAACATTGGGGTGTCCCCGAAGTCGTCTGAGTTTGCCCGGGGTATAACGTCAGAGGCTGGGACACAGCCAGTGAAGAAGAATCCGGAAGGCTCGAACCCTGTCCGCGATGTCTTTTGTGACCATCGAGGGCATGGCTGCGTGAGGTGGGCTGGTAAGAAGCATGGAGTTGAGCTGTTGCGAGACACAGGTGCCTCTCAGAATTTAATGAAGAACTTTAGTGGTAGACCAATAAACGCAGCACGGGTGATTGTGGTGCAGAGTATCAATGCTGTCAAGTCATACCCGTTGGTCAGGATGGAACTGGAGGTGGATGGTGTGACATGAGAGTTGGATGTGGGTATTGTGGAGAACTTGCCTGTTGGGGGCGTCGACCTCCTTCTCGGCAACGACTTTGCGGTGTCTACTTCTGAGGTTTCACCCTTAGTCGTTGCCGAGAAGCCGGCCGACGTGAGTTGGGAGGAACAGGAGTGGGTAGAGAAGTGTCATGTACAACCTATGGCGTGCGTTGTTACTGGACCTCTCACATCCAAAGTGTCACAGCCTATTCCTCAGTCTTCTGATCAACGGAGGAACGGTCGGAAGAAGACGGCTAATTTGGTAAAAGTTTGGAGAGTTTAGTACCAGCAGCGCTTCTTGGCGACTCAGTATTGGCACCATTGTTGGAATCTGGAGAAGCCCCAGGACCTGTCACAGCTAGTGAGGAAGTAGGGCAGGAAGAGACTCCGAGGCAGCAACGTTACACACCGAGAGAAAAAAGGGTTGCTCAGTTCGATATTGGGGGAGGACTTGGGTTGCTTCGGAAGCATCTAGACAAGTTGGTTCCCTCAGATATTTGTAAACTGCAGTTGGAGGATCCGGAAGTGTGGTAATGGTGCTGTCGAGATCAAACACGAGGACGGGGAAACATGTCATGTGAACCTGTTGGAGGAGTTTGTGAGGCAACCACCTGAGCAGCCTACTGTCCCTGCGTTGGTCTGCAGCTGCCAAGGTGGAGGAAAGTAGGGATTGTCATGTCTCGGCGGAGCAGTGGGCGGGGGACACGAGTCTGGTGGCTGTGGAAGCGCTAGAGCACCTGCCTGAGCAGCAGTGTGCAGCGCTCCAGCACCAGCTCGGTTCATATCCCACTGGTCGTGCCGAGTCCCCGAGCCTCACAACTCAGGCGGTGCAAGATGTTCCGTGGGCAGGTCACGTGAATGTTGGGAGACCGTTAGCCTCGTTGTTTCGGTGGTTCAAGGTGGGCGACGAGGCTTGGACATGGTTGTCAGGTCAAGGTCGACCCATGGCTGCCAAGGGTGGTGGTCAAAAGGAGGACTTTGAGCAGATTGGTGAGGTTGGCTGTGGCATAGAAGTGCCCGGTCGTCGCATAGCCTCCCAATGCTGCTCTAGTCGAATGCAACAGCCCTACCATAGACCGACTGTATCTGGCCATGTCGCTAAAAGCGGTGATGCTGCACAGGCAGATATAGTCGTAAGGAATGTGCGGGTGCGCATGTACGGTATCGGCGGGGAAGCCTTAGCAATAATGAACTATGGGAGTGACTGCACAGGTGGTACTGATTGTCCCTCTCATGACCTGGCTGTTCTAGGGACGAAGGTGGAGAAGAAGGGAGACTACAGGGTAGAAGCTGCGGTCTCGGCTGGATTGTGGGAGGGCACTAGGATTGTTGTTCTGCGAGATAAGTTGTTTACTAGGCTGTGCCAGTGCATCCGCATGTTTGTTGCTTCTCCAGGCCTGATGTACGGGGTAGAATCCGACATGCAGGCTGGAGATAGTGCAAGGCTCAGTTTAATTCCCTACCGTATAAATCCTGCTCAACAGCCCGTGGTGCAAGCAGAGCTGGATTACGTGTTGACGAAGGGTCTGAGGGATAAGGAATGTCGTGAGTGGTCGTTGCCTGTAACTTTGCAACCTGTGTTAAGTGGCAAGATCAGTGTGTGTGCATTATCCCTGACAGACACCTATCCATTGCCCGAGGGTCTGAGGGATAAGGAATGTCGTGAGTGGTCGTTGCCTGTAACTTTGCAACCTGTGTTAAGTGGCAAGATCAGTGAGTGTGTTGATTGCGAGAGTGTGTGTACATTATCCCTGACAGACGCCTATACTTTATCGAGAGTTGACGACACCATAGACCGCCTCGGGGCTGCATCGCCTATCACGAGGGTGGAACTGGTGAAGGGTTATTGGCAGGCCCCGTTGCCGGAGAGAGTGAAGAGAGGTGCCAGTCTTGTGATGAACTGGGCAGTTTATTAGTGTCAGGTGTTGGTTTGCTGCCTGAACACAAGTTGGATGTGTGGCATGCTAAAGGCACTGATAATGTTTTGGCTGATTGTTTGTCACGGGAGGGTTTGTTTGCAGTGTGACGCATGTCGAGTGTGAGCATGCTGTACAGAACGCCTAGTCATGCCCCACTCTCGCTAGGATCGTCAGGGCAGGAACTTTGGCTGTAGTCTGTGTAGAGTTTTCTAACTTAGTTCATGTGAGCCGTTGTACTATAAGTATTATGAATATGTATTTTGTTTTCATCTGAGTCAACGAGTTCTATTTTATATCATTAGTTATAAGTATTGTGTATAAAACTTATTTGTAATGATGAGAGGAGAGAGAGAGAGATTACGTAACGGGGGGTCAGTGGGTGCGCCATGCGGGAGGTGGGCCTAACTCACTAGCACTCCCCTCCTCCCTCCTCCCCCTCAGTGCGTGGGAAAGCCTTTGTCTATCCCAAATTGAGAGAGATAAATTACGTAATGATTGTCAGTGGGCGGTCCTTAGTTGTTTACGATATGCTCACTAGAGGGCCGAGTATAAAAAGGGAAGTCTCGCCACATTTTCTTCAGAACTCATTAGGCAGAGCGACTTCTCATTTCCCTTGCTAACTATAGACATTCTTCTGACTGATGTGAACTTTCTCTACTATCTGTACCGCCTTTTTTCCTCTTTTCCCGACCCTTTTTAACCTCAATGGTCCCGTTGGTGCAGAGTTAGTCAGCCAACGTATTATCGCTTGAGTTCTCACGAGATATATGCCTATTAGATAGCCTATTTTGGAAGGGTCAACTTAGAATAGGATTGATTAATGTTTGTTGCACTCGTATATGCATTTCCCTGTGTATTATTATTATTGTTCCTGTTTTCTGCTGGTCTAGGTAATGCTAGACTGGGATAAGGCTACTGGTGTTGTGATTCCCGATGTGTACTAGATTTTGTTGAACCTGTACAATCGCAACGGAGACGTGGGAAGCCTAGGTGGTCTTTCTGACTGTGTACCTTGTGAGTTTAGCACTGTGTTGCGAGTGAGGGCTTTTGCCTCTGCCACCCAACACTGTGCTAACTCGGTTGCTTTGACTTTGAGAGGATCGCCAGGAGACAACCAGATACAAGTGATCTGGATCTCTCAAGAGAGCATCCCGTCAATTAACGTAATTTGGCCGCACAGCCTTAAGGACCTCGCTAGGCTGCGAGCCGCTTGCTCAGCCATTGTTTCCTAGCCTACTACATCCCAGCTAGACTTTGCTCGATTAGCAGATACAGAATAGTATTGAAGCTTTCCTTATGTATGATATTGTTTATGCACTATTGATTTCATGTGTTGCACGCTTAGCTACTTTAGTGATTAGTGGCCCACGAGCACAATCCGAGTAGGCTATTGCCGGTGCATTGGCGGAGTACTTCTTTTTAATGTTTGCCATTTACTATTGCTATTCTTATAATTCTTCTTATGTCAATTTAAACCTTTAATGATACTTAATTACCAGTGTGTTGCTTATTGAATTGCTGTTCAAAATCCGATACGTACTTCTTACGAGCATCCGAGAAGCATCTAACTTTTTCAGAAGATTCCTTGCTCGATGCTCAAGGACTATTGATTAACGTAACGTAATAGTGCCGATCCGAAGTAGAGGGTGGAGGACTTCTTAAGTTCTTAGTCAAGGGTGGATTACTTCGGCTTCGGCCAACACTATTCTTTGGTGTTGTTGTTTCTTACTTCTTTGTTTGATTGTTGACCAGACTAGATAATTCCTGTCTCTTTATTAGTCTGTTGTAGAACACTAGTACCGAGTTCTTATATACCCCGTTATAGCAGATCGAACTCTGGAGGGTATTGGTGTTTTTTGTTCGGCTGGCAGTACTTAGGGTTTGGGATCGTGTGTTTCCATTGTGGCAGCGAGCCATACTCGAGTCCTGATTAAGAGCCCTTGTGTACCCGAGTGCCAGGTCGTAACAAATGGCGACCTTGCTTAGGATTTTGTGAACAGTATAAATTTTTGCAGAGTTGTACAACATTTGTTTGTTTGTATTTTAGCGTGCATATTGAAGAATATTTTTTTGTATGGCAATTAGTGGAGCATTTAAGAGACTCCAGTTAATTTAGTAATTAGTGCTTGCATAGGAAGTTTAACACTTTTGTCTCGAGAATTTTTTTGTGGACTTCAGTATGTCGTGCCCTAGCACTGACGATGAGCGAGAGATGCCATTTGAAGAGGTGCCGTTAGTAACCAGTGAGGAGGATGCTAGAGTTTTTGTGAGTAAGCGGTACCACGTGACGGAGGAGAGGCTGACTGGGGTGGATGTTTATGGCTTGCACCTGATAGCCAAGGTTTTGGGCATTTCCAATGTAGTATGGATGTCCAAGGGGGAGCTGATTTCCTGGGTGTTGCGTGGGCGACATGGGGTTTCGGGGGAGAGGGCGTTTGGGGGGGTTCCTCCCCAGATCCCCTCTCACTCGACTCCCACAGTGCCGTCCACTCAGTTACCGGAGGTTAGCACTCTCCCACAGAGGGATGAGAATTGGCAGATTGAAGTGCCCTCGGGTGGTGCACATGGTGGTTCCCCAGTTTTTGTCCCCCCTCCTTCAGTAGTGGCAGCTCCCTCTTCCTGCCTGTCTCCAGATATGGTATTTAGACTTGAGCTTGCTAAGATTGAGGCTGAGGCTAGGAAGCAGGAGATTGAGGCTGAGGCTAGGAAGCAGGAGAATGAGGCTAGGAAGCAGGAGAATGAGACTAGGAGGCATGAGATTGAGGTTAGGAGGCAGGAGAAGGAGATTGAGGCTGAGACTAGGAGGCATGAGGCTGAGCTTAGGTACGACTCAGAGAAATATTGTGCTCAATTAGATTTAGATAAGACTCGTGCAGAGTCGACAGGGATTCGGATGGGCCGTGAGGGCCAAGTAAGAGAACAGTCCTTGTCCCACTTAGTCAAATTGGTGCCGGTATTTAGTGAAACTGAAGTCACAGAATTTTTTAATCGTTTTGAGAAGAAGTGTAGGGAGCATAATTGGCCTGAAGAGAAGTGGGCAGCTCTAGTCTCCTCAAGACTTACGGGTAAGGGTCTGAAGGCTTATGATGCACTGCCTTTAGAGTCTTGCATTGACTACCCAGAATTGAAGAGAGCTGTCCTACGGGCATACGAGTTGCAACCGGAAACATATCGATTGAAGTTTCGGGGTGTTACAAAGACTAGGGAGGCGACCTTTCTTGAACATGCCCGGGACTTAAAAGATGCACTTACAAACTGGACACGTTCTGAGAAAGCTGAGACGGCCGAACAGTTGACTGAGCTGTTTCTGCTCGAGCAGTTTTATAAGTGTACTGGTGCAGAAATGACTTTAACTATTAAAGAAAAAAACCAAAAACTCTACAGGAGGCAGCTGAGATGGCTGACCTCCGGCTATCACTAATTCGTGGGTGCGGGTCTGCCCAGCGTAGTGAGGCAGGTAACAAGGGGCGTGACGCCCCACCCCCCCGAGTTAGTGATATACATTATGCAAACAAGTACAAGAGCCATGATACCAAGACTGACCACAAGACTAGCACCGTCCCATTTAAGAAGGGGCCGGGCCCTTCCCAGTACCAAGGGAAGCCCAAAGGGGAGTTGGAGTGTTATCATTGTCATGAAAAGGGGCACTTTGCAAGAGTCTGTCCTAGCAAACCACCTACAGCAGCTGTGTCTTTGGCCTGCAACATTGGTGTGTCTCCGAAGTCATCTGAGTTTGCCCGGGGCAGTTCGTCAGAGGCTGAGGCACAGCCAATGCAGAAGCACCTGGGAGGCTCGAACCCTGCTCAGGATGTTTTTTGCGACCATAGAGGGCGGGGTTGCGTGATGTGGGCGGGGCGCAAGCATGGAGTAGAGGTCTTGCGTGATACAGGTGCTTCCCAGACTCTGATGAACAACTTGACTGGCTACCCTATAAACGCGGCTCGGGTGGTAGTGGTGCAGGGTATTAATGCAACTCGGTCATACCCGCTGGTGCGGTTGGAGTTGGAGGTGGATGGTGTGGCACGTGAATTGGATGTCGGGATTGTGGAGAAACTGCCAGTGGAGGGCGTCGACCTTCTTCTCGGCAACGACTTTGCAATGCCCGCTTCTGAGGTTCTACCCTTAGTCGTTGCCGAGAGGCCGGCCGACGTGAGTGGGGAAGAGCAAGAGTGGGTCGAGCGGTGCCAGACACAACCCATGGCGTGTGTTGTCACCCGAGCTCGGGCAGCTAAAGTGTCACAGCCTAGTCCTCCGTCTTCAGACCAGCGGAGGAACGATCAACAGGAGGAGGCTAAAGCTGAAGTTGGTTTTAAGAGTTTTGACTCGGCGGCTCTCCCGGGTGATTCAGTATTGGCACCTATGTTGGAGTCTGGAGAGGCCCCAGGACCTGTCACAGCTAGTGAGGAGGTAGGGCAGGAAGAGACTCCGAGGCAGCAACGTTACACACAGAGAGAAAAAAGGGTTGCTCAGTTTGATATTGGGGGAGGACTTGGGTTGATTCGGAAGCATCTAGACAGGATGGTTCCCTCAGATATTTGTAAACTGCAGTTGGAGGATCCGGAAGTTCAGAAGTGTGGTAATGGTGCTGTCGAGATCAAACACGAGGACGGGGAAGCATGTCATGTGAACCTGTTGGAGGAGTTTGTGAGGCAACCACCTGAGCAGCCTACTGTCCCTGCGTTGGTCTGCCGTGGCCAAGGTGGAGAAGGAGAGGGGGGCAGTAGGGCACAGGTGGAGGAGAGTAGGGATTGTCATGTCTCGGCGGAGCAGTGGGCAGGGGACACGAGTCTGGTGGCTGTGGAAGCGCTAGAGCACCTGCCTGAGCAGCAGTGTGCAGCACTCCAGCACCAGCTCGGTTCATACCCCACTGGTCGTGCCGAGCCCCTGAGTCTCACAACTCGGGCGGTGCAAGATGTTCCACGGGCAGGTCACGTGAATGTTGAAAGACCGTTAGCCTCGTTGTTTCGGTGGTTCAAGGTGGGCGACGAGGCTTTGGCATGGTTGCCAGGTCAGGGTCGACCCATGGCTGCCAAGGGTGGTGGTCAAAAGGAGGACATTGAGCAGATTGGTGAGGTTGGCTGTGGAGTGGATGTGCCCGGTCGTCACATAGCCTCCCAATGCTGCTCTAGTCTAATGCAACAGCCCTACCATAGACCGACTGTATCTGGCCATGTCTCTAAAAGCGGTGATGCTGAGCAGGCAGATGTCGTCACAAGGAATGCGGGGGTGCGCATGTACGGTATCGGCGGGGAAGCCTTAGCAATAATGAACTATGGGAGTGACTGCACAGGTGGTACTGATTGTCCCTCTCATGACCTGGCTGTTCTAGGGACGAAGGTGGAGAAGGAGGGAGACTACAGGTTAGAAGCTGCGGTCTCGGCTGGGTTGTGGGAGGGCACTAGGCATGTTGTTCGTGGAGACAGTGCAAGGCAGTTGTTTACTAGGCTATGGCAGTACTTTCGCATGTTTGTTGCTTCTCCAGGTCTGATGTACGGGGTAGAATCCGACATGCAGGCTGGAGATAGTGCAAGGCTCAGTTTAATTCCCTACCGTATAAATCCTGCTCGACAGCCTATGGTGCAAGCAGAGCTGGATTACGTGTGGACGAAGGGTCTGAGGGATAAGGAATGTCGTGAGTGGTCGTTGCCTGTAACTTTGCAACCGGTGTTAAGTGGCAAGATCAGTAAGTGTGTTGATTGCGAGAGTGTGTGTGCATTATCCCTGACAGACGCCTATACCTTATCAAGAGTTGACGACACCATAGACCGCCTCGGGGCTGCATCGCCTATCACGAGGGTGGATTTAGTAAAGGGTTGCTGGCAGGTGCCTTTGTCCGAGCGTGCTAAAGAGGTATGTGGTTTTGTTGTGGACGGGAGTACCTACCAGTGCAATGTTATGCCTGACGGACTTAAGAATGCACTAGCAACGTTTCAGAACCTGATGAATGAAATTGAAAAGGACGATGATGCGCTGGGGCATTTCGAGGTCTATGTTCCAGCCTATGGTCCGGTCGTTGTAGTTTACCCAGATCATCACCCTCTCAAGTTCTTGGACCAGTTTCACAATCGGAATATGAGGCTGACCAGGTGGTCACTAAGGTTATTGGTATATAACCTGGACATACGCCATATTGCCGGTTGTGATAACGTGGTTGCAGATGGTCGTTCAAGGGTATATGATCCTGGGTAGATTGACACACGGGTAGCCTCCTGCTTTAGTTTGAATAGTATTTTGCGTTTGGTGTTTGTTGGCTCGCGGTTGTAGCCCAGCGTATTGGGTCGTAAAGCAGGAGTTGAGCGTTTGGTATAGAAGAAAATAGGCTGCCCTTATAGTGCAGCCGGGAAAAACATATTAAAATATAAAAAATCATATAAAAACTCTTTCTTTTTTATATAGATAATTGTATAAGTTTGTCATAGCCTATTGAGTTTGAGTAGTCCACGAACTATCAAACGGCTGAGCTACTGTAAGCTCGCTCTGGGAGCATGATATTGTGTCTTTTTTGCTATTGGTGGGAGGAGTTATAAAATGTGAATTTTTTTTTATATAATAAGATGTGTTTTAGTGATAAACTCAGCTTTGTTTTAGTGCCATGCGGTCGCTGGGTGTGAGGGGCTTGATAGGGTTCTGTGTGTGTCAGATTTTAGCTCAGGGTTGAGCAAGTAAAATCTTGGGGGAGGTGTGACGCATGTCGAGTGTGAGCATGCTGTACAGAACGCCTAGTCATGCCCCACTCTCGCTAGGATCGTCAGGGCAGGAACTTTGGCTGTAGTCTGTGTAGAGTTTTCTAACTTAGTTCATGTGAGCCGTTGTACTATAAGTATTATGAATATGTATTTTGTTTTCATCTGAGTCAACGAGTTCTATTTTATATCATTAGTTATAAGTATTGTGTATAAAACTTATTTGTAATGATGAGAGGAGAGAGAGAGAGATTACGTAACGGGGGGTCAGTGGGTGCGCCATGCGGGAGGTGGGCCTAACTCACTAGCACTCCCCTCCTCCCTCCTCCCCCTCAGTGCGTGGGAAAGCCTTTGTCTATCCCAGATTGAGAGAGATAAATTACGTAATGATTGTCAGTGGGCGGTCCTTAGTTGTTTACGATATGCTCACTAGAGGGCCGAGTATAAAAAGGGAAGTCTCGCCACATTTTCTTCAGAACTCATTAGGCAGAGCGACTTCTCATTTCCCTTGCTAACTATAGACATTCTTCTGACTGATGTGAACTTTCTCTACTATCTGTACCGCCTTTTTTCCTCTTTTCCCGACCCTTTTTAACCTCAATGGTCCCGTTGGTGCAGAGTTAGTCAGCCAACGTATTATCGCTTGAGTTCTCACGAGATATATGCCTATTAGATAGCCTATTTTGGAAGGGTCAACTTAGAATAGGATTGATTAATGTTTGTTGCACTCGTATATGCATTTCCCTGTGTATTATTATTATTGTTCCTGTTTTCTGCTGGTCTAGGTAATGCTAGACTGGGATAAGGCTACTGGTGTTGTGATTCCCGATGTGTACTAGATTTTGTTGAACCTGTACAATCGCAACGGAGACGTGGGAAGCCTAGGTGGTCTTTCTGACTGTGTACCTTGTGAGTTTAGTACTGTGTTGCGAGTGAGGGCTTTTGCCTCTGCCACCCAACACTGTGCTAACTCGGTTGCTTTGACTTTGAGAGGATCGCCAGGAGAGAACCAGATACAAGTGATCTGGATCTCTCAAGAGAGCATCCCGTCAATTAACGTAATTTGGCCGCACAGCCTTAAGGACCTCGCTAGGCTGCGAGCCGCTTGCTCAGCCATTGTTTCCTAGCCTACTACATCCCAGCTAGACTTTGCTCGATTAGCAGATACAGAATAGTATTGAAGCTTTCCTTATGTATGATATTGTTTATGCACTATTGATTTCATGTGTTGCACGCTTAGCTACTTTAGTGATTAGTGGCCCACGAGCACAATCCGAGTAGGCTATTGCCGGTGCATTGGCGGAGTACTTCTTTTTAATGTTTGCCATTTACTATTGCTATTCTTATAATTCTTCTTATGTCAATTTAAACCTTTAATGATACTTAATTACCAGTGTGTTGCTTATTGAATTGCTGTTCAAAATCCGATACGTACTTCTTACGAGCATCCGAGAAGCATCTAACTTTTTCAGAAGATTCCTTGCTCGATGCTCAAGGACTATTGATTAACGTAACGTAATAGTGCCGATCCGAAGTAGAGGGTGGAGGACTTCTTAAGTTCTTAGTCAAGGGTGGATTACTTCGGCTTCGGCCAACACTATTCTTTGGTGTTGTTGTTTCTTACTGCTTTGTTTGATTGTTGACCAGACTAGATCATTCCTGTCTCTTTATTAGTCTGTTGTAGAACACTAGTACCGAGTTCTTATATACCCCGTTATAGCAGATCGAACTCTGGAGGGTATTGGTGTTTTTTGTTCGGCTGGCAGTACTTAGGGTTTGGGATCGTGTGTTTCCGTTGTGGCAGCGAGCCGTACTCGAGTCCTGATTAAGAGCCCTTGTGTACCCGAGTGCCAGGTCGTAACAGCAGGAGAACCCTCGCTGTTCAGTCAGTGTGTGTTGAGAGTGAAGAAAAACTAGGCTTGCCCCTGTAAGTGCAGCCGCCATAAACATATTAAAAATAAAAAATCACATCAAAACTCTTTCTTTTGATAGTTAATTGTAAGTTGCCTATGTTATAGCTAAAGTCCTAAGTTGAACCTGTCTTTCACTTAGGAGGCTGGGCTGTGTGAAGCTCGCTCAGGGAGCGTAGTAGGCTAAATTATACTATTATGTTTGGGAGGGGTTATAAGATTTTCTTTATGTTGATATGTTGTTTTATGTAAGACTTGAGCTTTGAATTTCATTTCTGGTGGAGTGGCTATGTGTGACTGGTCTTGTCGGCATTCTGCCTTGTCAGATATCGTGCTCGCCTAATTTTGAGCGTCCTATATCTTGGGCGGGGTGTGACGCCTGCCAGCGTTGGCAGAATCGCCTCCCGGTAGCCACTAGCGCTCGCCAGGGCAGTGAAATGGGCTACACTCTATCTACAATGTTGTACTTTCTTTCTTGTGAATCGTCATGTCACAGGCAGTATAGAAGTGGTCTTTATTTCGCCTGTGATAATGCATTATATTTTATATCATGAGTTGAACATAAGATGCATTGTAGTGAAGGAGAGAGAGCGAGCGAGCAGCGTGGGAGGAGAGTGTTGCTTTCCCTCCTCCCTCCCGGAGGAGTCCCTCGCCCGTGTGGCTTTCTCTCGGTTCTTGATTGGCTGGTGGTTCCTGGCGCCTTCTGCAGCCCTGCTGCCTGGTGATGTAGCGGCCTGTGATTGGCTGACCACCATGCCTTTGTGTGTGATCCTGGAGGGGTCCCGAGGAGCTATTCTCTTCAGAGCTTGCCTGACCAGCATACCCTTCACATATCCCTTGCCACCTGTCACCGACTTCTACCTATAGAGCACTATCTCTCTCTCTCAACTTCTTACCTCTCATTCTTCCTCTCTATTTAATATCACAACTCCCCTTTGGTTCTGGACGATTTCATATATCGGGCATCGTATTATATGCTGAAGCTCTCAGATATTATATGTTTAGTTAGGCATTTTGGAGGGGTTACCATTTTGTCTGTAGAGGTTCGACACACTCACAGTGTCTCCCTGCCTATTCCTTGGCTGTCTGCTGGGCTATTTAATGCTAGACTGGGGTAAGGCTACTTGTGTTGTGATTTCCGATGTGTAACAGGTTTTGTTTAACCTGTACAATCGCAACGGAGACGTGGGAAGCCTAGGTGGTCTTTCTGACTGTGTACCTTGTGAGTTTAGCACTGTGCTGCGAGTGAGGGCTTTTGCCTCTGCCACCCAGCACTGTGCTAACTCGTTTTGTTTTGACTTTGAGAGGGTCGCCAGGATCTGGATCTCTCAAGAGAGCACCCCGTCAATTAACGTAATTTGGCCGCACAGTCTTAAGGACCTTGCTAGGCTACGAGCCACTTGCTCAGCCATTGTTTCCTAGCCTACTACATCCCAGCTAGACTTTATTAGCCTAGCAGACACCCGTTTAGAATTATAAATTCTTATGTTATGTATGCAGCATTCTTATTCACATTGACTGTAAGCCTTGGTTGTTGTTGAGTTGCACAACCTGAGCAGGTTTTTTGAGTTGCCTGACTAAGTACTTCTTTTGTTGTTGGAGATAATACTAGTGTGCATTTATCGTTATTCCCGTGTCAGTTAACACTGTCTGCCTCTACACTTGTCCTATATTGTCCCTACTTTATATAACAGTTCAAAACCCGATACAATCATCTTACCCCAGCATCAGACTTTTTCAGAAGATTCCTGCTCGATGCTTTGGGACTTTCGTTCACTTTCTTTAGTATAGGAGTGACAGTTCATTATTGTTTAGAGTAACTTTAAATATACCTTCTTCTAGTTTGCATTAAATCATTGCAGTGATTTAATTAAGATCTCTATCTTTTCCTTGTATACCTTATTAACGTAATTGTATGTTGTTGTGATCAGGCTGTATCAGAGATCATCATCCTGTAGTAGTAGTGCACTTATACTGAGTTATAGGATACCCCGTTATCGCAGATTTAACTCTGGAGGGTATAGGTGTTTTTTGTGCGCCGGCATTATAAGTTCGATGGTTGGATCTAGTGTTACCGTTGTGGCTGTGTGCCTTTCTAGTCCAATGATTAAGAGCTCTTGTTTTATACGAGCCCCGGTAGTAACAAGCTGGGCGCCACCAAAGAAGGACTGAAACCTCCCATGCTCGGGGTTTGTAACTTGAGTATGAAGGATTAACTTGAGTCCTGTGCTAAAATGACTTCTAGAAGGGCTAGAGACACGATCTCGGGGTCCAAATAGGGGTTTTTGAGGACGACGAGTTCACTAGCGACATTTTCAATACCACCTGGTGTCATCTTCAAGGTCAAAGGGTCATATTTCAAGGTCAAATTAGTGAATTTTGGTAATTTTTGCCCGTTTATTGTGTCTACCTCATAAACGGTGAGAGATGGCTGATTGTAATAAGAGGCAAGTTTGTAGAGCTGTCAAAATTTGATATTTATTATCATATATCGTATTACATAGGGTAAAACACCGATAAAGGTACCGTCGGCCAATTAAAGTACCGATTTTCATTTGCACATTACACATATAAAAACTTTCTGTATATAACTTTCATTGGTATATTCATAAAGAGCAAACTCTAAGCTATACACTTAACCCGGGAACTGCGGGGAGACTCTTATGAGTGAGTGAACAAAAAAATCAACTTTTGACATCGAAAAAAAAAAAATATATATTTTTGTATTTTTGTATTTTTTTTGGGCCCCTGGGCCATGCAAAATCTCAGTCCTCTACCTCCCCTCCTTCCCCACTTTCCTCCTCTCCTTCAGTTATCACCTATTTTCCCTGTTATTCCCTTATTCTGAGGTATATTTTCGTGCTAACATTAGCGAGTTGCAAGCAGGGTGTTGTCATCACTGATGGCAAGCGAGTGCAAGAGAGAGAGAGAGAGTATCGATCGACTGTGTCTCAGTGGCCTTGGGGTAAATTGGCGGGAAAGCAGATTGCCTCACCCATACATTATACAACTCGCGGGCTATATCTCGATTTTGACCATCCAAACGCTGTTTTCACTTGTTTTATTGTTGTTTCAGGTTAATACCTTTATAATAAACCCATAATAGGCGCATATGGATAAGTATTAATGCTATTAATGGCACAATGAATATTTTAGTGACGGAAACACCTCAAATACGTCAGCACAGGGGGACGTTTCCAATTACTCCCATGCGCACTTCAGAGGTTAAAACACTAAAATCGGTTTACGGTAGCCATGTAATAACATGGTGAACCTTCGCGAAAGTGGCGCGAAACGGCGAATTTATTGGTGGATGGTGGAAGGTTCTGGTTTACCAGATGTTGCAACCACCCTATAACGTTGGTAATTTAATTCATATCTTTCTTATACCCCCTACATATGATTCAGAAAGCCTTCAGCTTTGCATATATATGCATATTTCGTACCTGGGTCACATAATAATACGTATTCGAATACTTGACCAAAATCGATGTAAGGCCATCAGAATTGTCTCAATATTTTCCTATTTTCACCAATTTAAGCAGCTCCTCGTTGTCATACATGACGTTCAGTTATTCACAATTGTAAATCATGTGTGGAAATGTTGATACTGAAGCTACATTCATCCATATTAGCCTGTAATATGAGGAGACGAAAGTCGGCCATTTCTTATCACTGGGAGGGAGAGACTAGCGTTCGCGGGCCATATGCGGGAGCGGAAATTTCAAACAGTTCAAGAGACATTGCATGTATTTTATATTATTTGGCACACATACCTGTCTATGAATTACTTCCTGCATACAATCATTTATTTAATTGATGTATTAGATGTTCAACAATACATTCATACTCGAAAAAAGATCTAGACTAGACAAAACAATAATATAACAAGAGGATGGTGTGAAATAAAAGGATAGACATTAAGAAATTGGATTTATTATCACATAAAGTATTAACATTTGCGATTTGATAGACATAAGGACATGGTATATGTCTAGCAATCACAAAATATGCACCAACAGTATTTTATTTGCACTCAAATATACACCAACAGCATTGTATTTGTACTATAATTGGCGAATCTTAAACTACATCACATTTAGGGCCGACTTGGTAAATATGGAAATACTTAAATAGGCTACCCGTAACAGATTATATAGGCCTTCTGTAGAATGTTAACTAATTAATCAATCTAGGCCTAAACATATGATGATTATCACAATTGATTGGCAAAGCATAGCCTAAATCATTCCTAAACTGAATAAATAAAACTTATGCTTGTTAAGAGTAAATCAAAATATGTTTCTTCTTATATAAATGGCTGGAACTGATAATCTATTCTACACTGCATTACAAAATAATTGAAATTATTAATACTGACCCAGTACACACCAAAGTATTTCACCACATTTCACACAAACAATGGATCACTGTGAAATGGGTGAATTGACTGGTGGTATAACTAGATTAGGAAATCACTGGCAAAATAAAATTATAATCTATTCACTTTAATCTGGCAGATATTTCTATTTAAATGGATAATAATGCAAAGGAAAGGTATGCACTTAAGTTATTAATTACCATACTATATCTGCCAAATTCAAATAAATAGTCTATTGAGGTTAATTTTCAGAGTGCGGAATTATTTGGCATGTTTGTCACAGACAAATTTCAGTTTTCTGATGTCTTTATCAGTCATAGTCAGTGACACAGACACACATTATTTGTGGAACCATTGAGGGCATTTTTCTCACCCAATCCATGACTTTGCTGACCCTTGGCGTTTCCCACACTTTCCACAAGCATTCACATCAATATTATCATCATCATCATCATCATCATCATCACTATCACTTGGCATATCCACCAAATTGTCATCACTTTCGACTGGCACTGCCGGGTCACTCTCGCTACTGCTACTCTCTATGGCGTGGGAGGCCTCGGGACTCGGGAGATCCTGATCCACTCCTGTCTAGAACGCCGGTCGAATAGTATGTGCTCCTCTCCTTCTCTTGAGCCAGCCACTTCGTACCGTGTGTTTGTTGTACATCTTAACGTAATGTAATATATAAGAAGGAGTCCTAGCTATTCATTTATTCATCTTACCTCTAATCTTTATTCCTGTAATTCATGTTTAATTTTGTTTGTTCAGCACTCGTTGATCTTGGGTTGTATAAGCCTTTGATGAGGGCCGGGACGTCCCTGTCAGGGTACTTTCGAGAGTAGAGGCACTGCCTTTCCCTAATACAGACCACACACACTCACATCCATTACCCACACATATATAACCCTCTTTAGTGTTCAGTACCCGACAGGAACAGTTGGTGGCTCGCACCAGCGTTTGGGGTGCAGACTCTCGAGTTTTGGACTGGACTAGCGAGTAGCTGTAGTAAAGTAACAAAGTAGGGAATCCCATTTTTAGCCTGGGACCACCACAGTAGTTAAGTGAGTGTGGGTGGTTAACTCCGCGGAGTTTAACCGTTTTGGGGAGGTAGTTCACTTGGTGGTCTCTGGTTATATTTGGTTGTATTTTGGTGTGTTATTAGGCAGAAAGGTTGTGTAGTACTGTATAGGCTTGTATCAGGCTCCAGAGATCCTGGGCTAGCCATTGTACTCACGTTTCCACTAATATCACCCCGAGGTTAGTAGTCATCTTAGGACACAGCCTCGTATTGTTAGTTAGTATTTTATGTATGATAATCTATTGTTGCAGATCTCTTGGTTTGGGAGTTGGGTGCCGTTGGCTTGTTTACACGCGGTTTGGTACTGTCGATGTTCGTGCATAGCCTATTGCTCGAAGTACAGGTGCAATGTAACGTCTCTTTGATTTGTCTACTGGTAGCCTGTTTATTTAACTGTTTTGATTATCAGCCCCAGCATTGCCATTCGTTGTTGGGTTTTCGTTTTCTTGGCTAGTAGGCTATATATGTATTTCTGGTCTAGATAATGTTCATAGTAGAAGCAGGGCAGGGCAATGTTGCACCTTAAGCCCTGAGAAGAGCCTGGATGCGTTATTGTGCTCTTTCTGTTGCGCTCGTAGGGTTGCTTTGTGGAGAGACCAGGTGCATTTATTTTAGTACTTATATTAGTATACCGTCGTTAACCCAGGAGCTGCGGAGAGACTCTTAAGAGTTCCCCCGGCGGACTGCGGGAAGACTCTTAAGAGCAGAGCTTTTGAACGCGTACCAAAACCGCGCGTTTATAGGCAGGCGGCTAAAAATTGGTGTGGGTATAATACTACATGTCAACTCTCGACACCACCCCGCACTCGTGCAAGCACCACCGCGCGAGTAACCAAGCACTAGTCATGGAGCCCACACGTCCCTCACGCTCGCTCCCTGATGACACAACCAGCCCTCCTTCTGGTGGTGTCAGCCGCCGTGGAAGGCAGAGGGTGGCTGCTAAAGACCCTAGCTACCAGTACGACACGCCCTACAGCTCGGAGGACGAAACACCAGCACCCAAAGCACGGAAAACACGTGCAAGCACGGCAAAGGTACAGAGGTCATTGGTGTTTCGGGACACTGCCACCACGACCCAGGCCACTGCAACAACCACTACCACCACCACCACTGCCACCCCTGCCACCAGTACCAGCGACGCAGGAGGCCGCCCTAGGGCTGCAGAACCTGCGGGGGCAGGAAAAATCAAAGGCACGGGCGTAGGGAAGAGAACCCGTACGCCAGCCACAGTGACCCTACCACCACCACCACCACCACCACCAGCCGCCCCTGGCCCGGCTGCCCCTGCTGCCCCTGCCCAAGGAAAAGGGAAGGGGAAGGGGAGAGGGAGAGGGAAAGCGACTGCTGGCCCTGCCGGCCTTGCTGGCCCTGCTGTCCCTGCCGGCCCTGCTGCCCCTGCCGCCCCTGCCGCCCCTGCCCAAGGAACAGGGAAAGAGAAAGGGAAAAGGGCGACAGGCACCACCATCATCTTGCCTGCCTCCAGGGCCACAAGACCACGCACCACTGCCGCCCCTGCCGGCCCTTCTGTCCCTGTCCATAAGATTCCCGTACGTGCTAGAGTGACCCGAAAAACTCTGACACCATCCAAGTATGCCGCCCTGCTGTTTGATGGTGATTCGCAGGGCATTTGCAGCCCGGGTTTCAACGACGAAGCCCTAGCACGGGACCAAGGGTGGGGGGATTTGGGAGTGGACAGTGGGAGTGAGTCCGACGTCGGTGACGAGAATGAGGAAGGGCGTCTGTCAAGTGAAGAGGAGGGTGATGATGATGCTGTGTTGTATCGCGACCATGGAAGCGATATTTCAGACGAAGAAGCAGACGCAGACGACATTCCGATCCCTGGCTTGCCTTCGTTCGAGTGGTCTGACGGGGTCAATTTTGTACCTGACGTGCCCCAGTTCAATCCTGGGACGTCAGGTACAACTGGCGACTGGCCTTGTGACGAGCACGCAAACGAAAGCGACTTCTTCCTCGCTTTTTTCGATTTTGAGGTAATGACTTACATCGTTGCCCAAACAAACGCCTACTACAGGTGGGTGTTTGGCAGATTGGATGTCATTTCTCCAAAAGCGAGAATACGAGGCTGGGTGGATACGACTGTGGATGAATTCATGACGTTCTTTGCCTTGTTGTTCCTCATGCCTCTTTGCAAGAAGCATGTGTTGCAACACTACTGGAAGCACGACCCTCTCATCGCCACCCCAACTTTCAATAAGTTCATGACTCGTGATAGATTTTTGTTGCTGCTAAGATTTATGCACTTTGCAGACAATGAAAATCCTAACAGGATTGACAGGATATGGAAAGTTCGGGATGTGTTCACCATGTTGTTGGAGAGGTATAGGAAATACTTTTACCCCTTCCTCAATTTGGTGATTGATGAGTCGCTCGTGCTCTTCAAAGGACGTCTTGTTTTCAAGCAGTATATCCCCTTGAAAAGGCATAGGTTCGGAATCAAGCTCTTCGTTTTGTGTGACTGTGAAACTGGAATAGTGCTTGACATGATCGTGTATACAGGCACTGACATTGACATACCGAAAATGTGCTGGTGATGTGCTAGTGGGGTGGTGTCGAGATAGCATAGTGTTGGTTAGGCTATTGGGCTGAATAGGGAAAGGGAGTTTGGTCTATCTATCTATTATATCTATATACTCGAGCCCAATCCCCACTTTTCCTTTTTTTTTGGGGGGGGGGGGGGATTAGCGAAAGGGAGTTTGGTAGTATGATTAACGTTGAAAAGTGCGGAAATACAGTATTGATGGAATGCAAGAGCAATTTATTAAAAATTAAAAAAAAAAAATTATCAGTTGCTGTATTTTTAATCAGATCCAAAATTGAGTGTTATATTCAATAACAAAGGACAGATAAAATTGACTGCATTACTCAATAATAAATGACAAAATTGAATGTATTACTCAATAATAAATGACAGATAAAATTTAATGTATTACTCAATAATAAATGGCACTATTTTATCAATCTTAATATTTCAGTGCCCATTAATGTGATAATGTACTAAAACGAAATTGAATGATGCCTACAATCCAAAGATGAAGATGTGGTTTTAAGGTACAGGTGTGCACACAAATAACTTATACAACTAATTTTAAAGTATGGTCTTGATAGCGTGATGCATAAGTGCGCGGAATTTCGGTGTGAGTGTCCTAGGTTCAAGTCCTTGGAGTGCCACATGTATTTGTTGATTTCATTAATTGAGTTTAGAAGAGAAGTTGGTTGGTGAAAAAATATAATTCTCAAAATATTATAACTGTATATCGATAATAAATGGGAAACTTTAACATAGTCAACAAATTTGACTACATAACAGGTCACCACAATGGTGCGGGTAAAGTGAAGGTTACAAAAGTTGTAGAGTATTGTGGATAAGAACAGTGCTTCATAAATACAAAAACTACTGTACACCATAAACAGCAGTCATATTTTATGCACCTGGATGCAGGCCAAATGAAAACAATTATCCAGGAAAAGTTCGGTGTGCTTATTATATGAGGGTTAGAACTACGCCTTTTCACTCAAAATAAAACAACTAAACTTCAAATGAAAACGACTGAATTTCAAATTAAATTATATGAATTCCAAATTAAAACAAATGAATCTTCAATTAAAACAACCGAACTATGATTTAAATTATATGAACTTTAATTTAAATCAGTTGAACATTTATTTTAAACAATTTAATATCAATTTAAAATATATGAAATTCATATAATAACTAATGTGAGGTTAAAAAATACATTTGATTTAAAACATTATATTTTGTTCAAAGTAATGATATTTCCAGATTCAATCAAAATTGTGTAGATAACATAAATTATTGAACGCAATGTCTTGTATCTTAGTACATAATTGTATAGATAAAGCAACGCAGGATAAAGTAACGTACAGCTATGTCGTGTATGTTTGTACACATACTGTAGTTATACAAGATAAAACAAATGTTACATGATAATGAATGGGTATTTCCTGCATGTTAATATGAACAACAAAAGAAAGAAGCAAAGTATAATGCATTACGTAATGGTAATTTCTTTAGTTTGTACACACAATTACATTAAAAAACATCCAATTATCACCTAATTGAAAATTCTGTAGCTGCAGCATACCAGCAATTATTTTGTTGGACAAGGTTGCAAGTTTTCAGACACAGACACAGAGTGATGGTATTATCAATACAGCGTTCTAGGTACTGCATTCGATACTCTGTGTCATACCAACTGGTGAAGTGTTCATCATAGTAGCAAAAGTAGCTGCCAGATCCAACACTCTTCTATGGGGTTTAATAAAGCACTATATGGGCTTGCACGTAATATCTCAACACCGTAGAATTCTTCCTCTTCAACAACACTTTCAAGGCCAGCATGAATGGGCAACAGACAACAATACTGTCCAAAGGCTCAGTAATTGTGCGGAGCATTTGTCACAGCCATTTGTGACAGTCTTCCTTCTTATAGCTGGGGCAGCTATTGTGTTCCCAATAGACGATGCCATGCTGTAATTCCACCAAGTACAGTATATGAATGTTTTTTTCCTTTTGTTGTAGGACTGATCTTCACCGTGCAGTGAACTCCCTTACGTGCACACCCTTGATATCGTCTTAGGAAAAGATTCGCATTTGCTTCGTCAATAAAGACTATAGTTTTCCCACGTCCAATCCTATTAATTAGTTTCTCCACATATTCCATCCGTTTATGTTTATTTACCTTGGAGTTCACCAAGACAGGTTCTGGGATTACCTTTTTCATTTTGTACAACTGACTGTCGAGATACTTGTGTACCGTATTCATGCTCACAGTGATGCCAGTTTCATTAGCAAACCTGGCATCAATCTCCTTCAGTGTGATAACTGGGTTTTCCTTCACATAATTATCTTCTCAATATGCTCTTGGCCGGATAACCTTTTGTTTACATGCAAAACAAATGTTTTCTTTTAGATGTCATTATACTGTTCCGTATACTGCACAGTACAAACATTTTAAAGTCTCACAGATAATTATCTCGCCCGAACTAGCTGCCATGATGCATTTTTCTCTCACACGTCTCTGTAGAGATAAAGAACTCCAGTTGAGATAACTGACAATCCACGATTTCATTTCCTTTCCTCAATCCCTTAGTCCATTTCCCAATGTTTAAATTTCAACAACAAATTGGAAGGTCAATAATCTGTTGATCCTTGCATTCCTTTTTGTAGATTAAACTCTACAATGTTATTCAATACTGTTGTACTTAAATTTCTAAGTTCAAGCACACTAATAAGGTGGGGGAATAATTAGACAGTTGTTGGAGTTTTGTATATTTATTTAACAGCCCAACTCTTAAGCTAACACGGGTCCAGTAACCCACTTCCTCTTCGGGCCGAAATGAGTTCAATACACGAATTGAATAGTTCGTTGACCCACACCAGATAGTACATTGGAACTCTAGAGCTCCCGTTACCATCTACTTGGATTCCCGCTATTCAGGTAATGACTCACTTCGACTTCGATCCATTGCAGGTTACCAGACTCAACTAATAATTTTACAGCGCCCTCGGATGTCTAACTAAGAGACCAGGGCTTCTCTCCCCAAAAACTCTTATTCGTAAATCTAAATCACAAATTCTATTTCCTAATTAATATAACCTTTACCGAGCCCCTGGATGTCTATCTATAAGAATATAACCTTTACCGAGCCCCTGGATGTCTATCTATAATAATATAACCTTTACCGAGCCCCTGGATGTCTATCTATAATAATATAACCTTTACCGAGCCCCTGGATGTCTATCTATAATAATATAACCTTTACCGAGCCCCTGGATGTCTATCTATAATAATATAACCTTTACCGAGCCCCTGGATGTCTATCTATAATAATATAACCTTTACCGAGCCCCTGGATGTCTATCTATAATAATATAACCTTTACCGAGCCCCTGGATGTCTATCTATAAGAATATAACCTTTACCGAGCCCCTGGATGTCTATCTATAATAATATAACCTTTACCGAGCCCCTGGATGTCTATCTATAACAATATAACCTTTACCGAGCCCCTGGATGTCTATCTATAACAATATAACCTTTACCGAGCCCCTGGATGTCTATCTATAACAATATAACCTTTACCGAGCCCCTGGATGTCTATCTATAATAATATAACCTTTACCGAGCCCCTGGATGTCTATCTATAAGACCGGGGCGTTACGAACATAAATCCTCCTAATACAATACAACACCTGGATACAACACTGGCCCGTAGACCACTTAATTCTCCACAAATAATATAATTTTTATCTCACCACCCCTTTACAGCATCGAACGCGTAGTCCTTTACACCTGTACATAAATTTTCTTAATACAACGCAATATCTCAACCCTAATACAATACAACACTGGCCCGTAGACCACTTAATTCCCCACAAATGATATAATCTTTATCTCGCGATATTGAACTCTTTATCCGTTACACTTATTCCGGATACGTACATAATATCTTAACGCAATAGATACGTCCTTACTAATTCAAATATTCTACTTTAGGCTTATTCTCTATCGCCGCTCAACCGACGGACTAACCATTAATAAGATTATTAATTCAATTTCCTCCACAACATAAGATATAGTATAATTCTTGGACTAGTGTCCTTCCTATATATATTTCCCTAATACTCGGACTAGTGTCCTTCACATACAGTATATATATATATATTATATATATATCTATATATATCTATCTATATCCCTAAGCTGAAGCACATCTATCCGCAACTATCTATTATTCCCACTGAACCCTATAGTTGCTTTCGAATCTCAACCCCTCTTACTTTAATTAATTCTCGTCCTATAAGATCCTATCTATTGGGTAGCTAATGGCATGGAGCCTTCTCTATCAATAAACACTAATACTCTATGAACACATCATCCCTTTATTGTGTTTCGTAAGTCAAGTCTATTTCTCTTTAGTCTGTTCTAATAAGAGCACATTAATTATTTAAGGGTAAACAGTAGGTTTGTCAACATCATCTCTCTCTTTCTTTTATTCCTTGCGGGCCCAATTTGGGTCCTTAATAAAAATAGTTTAAAGCTGCTTGCTGTCACACTGGATCATTCACCACCTCAGGGCTGGCCAGTAGTGGTCCTGGAAATACTCACTCCCATCTACTTGCTGTCGCCCCTCTTGAATTGTTTGGCTGCGGGTGTGCAAGCCAGCAATGTGACGACAGGCAGAGGGTTACTGGTGGTGTATTCTCCTCGTAGGTGAGAGTGAGGCCGGGCCCAAGGGAGTACGAACGAGAACGGTTGAGGTGGGCTGGAAGGCTGTGGTAGGGTAAGCCAAGTTTCCTTTGGTGCCCAGGAAAGAGAGAGAGGCTGGGCTGTGGCTAGTTGTCCCAGTGGTGCCCATTGCTTGAGTGACCCGGGAGCTCCGCTCTTCCCCCCCCCCCTTTATATAGGCCTGCCGCCCGGCACGAAGCGTGCCTTGGGGCGCTGTGATTGGCCGGCTCGCACGCACGACCAGCTGCTGCTTGGCACACGCTAGCTGCACATTCAACTTGGTCTCCTCGGCTTCTTTCTCTCCATAATATGTCCCCGGAAGTCGATTGCAATTGTCTTTTCGTGGCTTACGGAAGTCTAGGGCTGGCACAAAATTATTTGACATATTGCAATCCGAAGGGTCGGCCTGTGGAGAGAGCAATAGCGAGTTTTGGAATGAGGCTGTACGGGCATATTTCGGCTCCGACAATGGAGCCTTTTGATTGGCAGAGCGAGGATGGGTGCAGATGGTTGAAGTCATGCCTGGAATGTCCACGTTATCTGGCCACAAGGCTCGGCCAAAAGGAGCACGCTGATTGGCCGGCCGTCTTTCTACTTTATCATCTCCTACTAAATTAAGGCGAGCTCCTGATCGCCGCAACACTACGCCCTTGTAGTCGTGGCCCTCGCTCCGCCACTCCACCATTTCACCATTTTCGCAAATGCACTTGTGTAGCTGTACTGCAGGATTCTGGTTCCCAACCGCAGTTTTACCCAACAAAATTTGCCCCGGCTTATTGCTTAAATTGCTTAAAAGCTCGGGTAGTCTGCACTCTTTGTCCTTTTCCGTCGGCAATGGCTATTAGTCGACGGAGTCGGTATTGGGGATCAGTTGGGAGAGGCATGGTGCCTTTCAACTGGCAAGCTCGCGCCTTGGGGTCTTATTTCTAGTCTCGTCCGGGTACCGTATTGGTGGACGGCTAATTCTACCACTTTGAGTAATAGTTTCCGTGGGGCCTATTGGCTGAGGGTTCTCCGGAGAGCCTGTCGGTTGGTTCCCTCGTGTTTTATCAAACTTAGGTACCGACAAATCCGGTGGAGTTTTATTCCCAGGGAATACTGTCTCTTTACTCACTTCTGCCCGAAAATGTTCTTCCTCACCACTTAAGAGTTTCATAAAAATCTTCCGGGGTAACTGAAACTTCGCTGTCTGGGACCGTAGACTTATCGTCGCAGGTGCGTCTATAATATTCCCTCTCTCCACTCATAGTAACCTCCTCGGCTTCTTCGCCCCCCTCCGACTCGGAAAGACTCGGTTTGCATATTATTGAATGATCCCCAGAATGGGAATACCTTATCTCTACCTCTTGAATTATTACCTTCCCTGTGGCGACCACTTGAACAATTATTTGGGAGATCTGCCCAAGATTCTAATTCTCCCTCACTGTCTTCCCCCTCACTCCAGTCGCTCAGGTCTGTGGGTAAAATACCCTCATACCTTTTGGTATGGCGGATGTGCGTAGCTGACACAATACCTCTGTGATGTACATACAGTAACTGATATGGCCCGTTTATTTCAACAATCTTGAAAGGGCCCTCGTACTTCTCCTCTAGTTTCCCTGTTCGGGTGGGATTATGTCTCTTGACTAGAATATATTCCCCCCGGTAATATGGGTTATTAAGATTCAGTTTAGTAGACTGTTGCTGCGTCACATGAGTGTGAATTTGTCGTCTTCGCTCCCCCCTTCTCTTTCAGATATTGTTCCGGTTGTGAGTACTTGGTGGAATGAATGGGATAGGGAAAATGTCTTTCCTGAGGCAATTCTGGAGTGACTCCGAAAATAATTTCATAGGGAGAATACCCAGTAGTCCTACAAATCGTGGTATTCACTCCCCAGATCATTTCGGGCAGTAATTCCGGCCAGTTTCGGGATATTTCTTCCCCCTGTGAGCTCAGACTATCCCAGACACAAATAGCTAGTATCTTGTGGTTCCTTTCACACACCGCATTCCCTTGGGGATGATACGGAGACGTGTGTTGGATCTGATAGCCCAAAGTGTCTCCCAAGTGTTGCCAAATTTCATTATTAAACTCTTTCCCCCTATCACTCAGAATACAGCCCGGTGTCCCATACACAAAGATAACTTTCTCCAGGATAACCTTAGCTACGGTTTCGGCTCTCTTGTCCGAGATGGCACAAGCAACCGTGTACTTGGAGAAGACGTCAACACAGGTCAAAATATACCTTTTGTTCGTCTGTCTGGGTAGAGGTCCCATAATGTCCAACGATAATTTCTCCCATGGTTTCCCTGTTAGAATATGTCCAGGCGACTGTTTAGATTCTCGGCCATCCTTCCCTCTCTGACATCCCAAACAATTTTGAATGACTTCTTTGACAATTTGGTCGGCTCTTGAAGTCCAGTACCTTTCATTAAATTGCTTCAGGACTCGAGACTGTCCCAAATGACCCCCCCTCCCCTCTTGACTGTGAAGGAGTTGTATCATGTGTTTGGCCTCAAGATAGTCTAACACCACCCGATCCTTGGAATCCCTCCAGGCTCCCTCGGAAAATTTTAACTTTTCTCTACACTCCGGATTAGTCTGTTCCTGGCCAGGTAAAGGGGGTTGAACGGGGGCTACCGGTAATCTAGATAGGCCATCGGCGTTAGTGTGCAATTTTCCCGGTCTATGTCTACGTCAAAGGAATATTCTTCCAAGATCCCCTTCCACCTAACAAATAACCCATCTTCCGTTTTCATCTTTCGGAGCCATTGCAAACTATGGTGGTCCGTGATAACTTCGAAATGGACCCCGGCTAAATAGGAACGGAAATACTGCACAGCCCAAACTAGAGCTAGACATTCCTTTTTGGTGACGCTGTAATTTTTCTCACCCTTGTTTAGCGTCCGGCTGGCGCATGCCACTATGCCCTCTTTCCCGTCAACTCTCTGAGCTAAGACAGCGCCTAGTCCTTCACCGGTATATAGTTGAAAGGGCTTGGTAAAGTCGGGGTGACAGACTACAGGGTTAGAAGTGAGTTTTTCCTTCAAGTGATCAAATGCTGTTTGACAATCCTGATCCCAGTCAAACCTTAGCCCTTTTTCCAATCTCTTGGTCATGGGTCGAGCAATTTTCGAGAAATTTGGTATAAATCTCCGATAATAGGAAGCCATCCCCAGAAACGCTCGGACCCCTTTTACAATGGTAGGGGGTGTAATTTCTGCGATAGCTTTGACCTTGAGGGGGTCCGGTTGGATACCTTTTTTTGAAACTACATGCCCTAGGTATGCCACCTCGCGTGCCCCTAGTTGGCATTTAGACGGCTTCAATTTTAGTCCCGCCCTTCTAATTCTCTCCAATACCTCTTGTAGTCGGTTCATATGTTCTTCCCAGCTATTTGAAAAAATAATAATGTCATCTAGGTAAGCTAAGCAAGTCTTCCATGCCAACCCCCTCAGTACTTCGTCCATGACCCTAGTAAAACTGGCTGGTCCATTACAAACTCCAAAGGGCAAAACCGTAAACTGATACAGTTTCCCTTCGCTCGTGGCAAATGCGGTTTTCTCCTGGTCCTCTGGCCTAACTGGTACTTGCCAATACCCACTTTGTAAGTCTAGGGTAGAGAACCAGGTTGACCTATTTAATGATTCTAGCGAGTCATCGATGCAAGGTAGAGGTTGGGCATCTTTGATGGTGACATCATTTAGTTTCCTATAGTCTACACAGAACCTAGTGGACCCATCTTTCTTTTTTACCAAGACTACGGGAGATGATCACGGACTGTAGGATTCCACTACTATTCCTTGTTTCAGCATCTCTTCGACTTGTTCTTTTTCTTTTTGTCTCATGATGGGATTTTGTCGTCGGTACAGTTGTCTAATAGGGGGCCCTTGAGTATGGATCTCGTGGGTGTGTCGGGTTCGGGCTGAGCCGTGGTCCCCTTCATCTTGAGCAAAGATGTCTCTGTAAGACCAGAGTAATTCATGTAAGGTAGTGGACTGGTCGGACGTCAGTTGTTTCGGGATTTCAGGTAAGTTAACAGGTCCGTTTGTTCCAATGGTGGTGGGTTGTGCAGGTGTAACTTGTCCTAAGAGTGTTCCCTTCTGATAACTGATTGTCTCATCGCCAAAGTTAGCAAGGACTAGTCTCCTCTGCTCGGTAGTAATAAAGGTGGGGGATATTCTTACTTTATTCTGGGTATCAGGTTAAAAAATCCCGGCTGTCATTCCCTGGGGCTTAGGAATCTCTATCATTCTCCAAGATCTAGGGGGAATAGAAAGTTTTCCCGTGGTAGCTACCATCTGTGGTCGGACGGTCGTTGTTGTCTCTTTCGGCCCACACTGTATAGTTACCCCCAACTGGCTCATAAGGTCAATTCCCAGGTACCCATCAACTCCGCTATTAGATTTCCCCGATAGTATACAAAAATTAGTGGTGAATTTAATTCCCTTCCACTGTATCACTACCGAATTAGTTCTCCCTAAGATAGTCAATGGTTGACCACCAGCTCCTGACAACTGAATACTAGTCTGCTGTAATGTCCCTATTTCTCTCTGGTTGTTTCTCCAAAAATCTACTTGCTGTCGCCCCTCTTGAATTGTTTGGCTGCGGGTGTGCAAGCCAGTAATGTGACGACAGGCAGAGGGATACTGGTGGTGTATTCTCCTCGTAGGTGAGAGTGAGGCCGGGCCCAAGGGAGTACGAACGGGAACGGTTGAGGTGGGCTGGAAGGCTGTGGTAGGGTAAGCCAAGTTGCCCTTGGTGCCCGGGAAAGAGAGAGAGGCTGGGCTGTGGCTAGTTGTCCCAGTGGTGCCCATTGCTTGAGTGACCCGGGAGCCCCCCCCGCCGCCCGGCACGAGGCGTGCCTTGAGGCGCTGTGATTGGCCGGCTCGCACGCGCGGCCAGCTGCTGCTTGGCACACGCTAGCTGCACATTCATTTTCTTTTTTTAAGAGACAATGAACGGAGGAAGGAAAAACACAGATAAAACAAAAAGGTCCATGTGCCTAAAGGCATCCTCCATTCATAAAATGTTTGTAACAACTGGATTTACACTTTTGTAGATTGTAAGTTTGTGGAAAGCAACTCGAGGGAAGTGAATTCCAAAGAGTAGTAGTTCTAGGGATAAATGAATTTTGATAAGCAGAAGTTCTGCATTGTGGAGGAGAAAGTGTAAATTCATGGGCGCTCTCAGCTGCCCTAGTTCTACGGGGAAAGATGTGGAGAGGTGGCACAATTGAAGCAAGCTCCTCGGAACAATTGCTGTGAAAATATCTGTAGAATAATGCAAGGGATGCAACGTTTCTTTGTATGGATAATGTAGGAAGGTCCTGTGTGATTGCAGGGTTATTGATTAATCTAATAGCTTTATTTTGAATTTTGTCCAACTGCCTCAATGCAACCACTCCACTTCCACTCCACAGAGGTGAACTTGGTCTCCTCGGCTGCTTTCTCTCCATAATATGTCCCCGGAAGTCGATTGCAATTGTCTTTTCGTGGCTTACGGGAGTCTAGGGCTGGCACAAAATTATTTGACATATTGCAATCCGAAGGGACGGCCTGTGGAGAGAGCGATAGCGAGTTTTGGAATGAGGCTGTACGGGCATATTTTGGCTCCGACAATGGAGCCTTTTGATTGGCAGAGCGAGGAGGGGTGCAGATGGTGGAAGTCATGCCTGGAATGTCCACGTTATCTGGCCACAAGGCTCGGCCAAAAGGAGCACGCTGATTAGCCGGCCGTCTTTCTACTTTAAATACATTTATCTTATTCAACTAATTAATGTATTCATATTGTATCAGTATTAGGCATGTCATTCAGTCAGTAGCCAGCTCTTACTCCCACAAGGGGTAGAGAGGATCAACAAGAAAGGAAAAAGAAACAACTATAATCAAAATGGATAAATAAATTAGCAGTACCTTAATATTATTTCAAAGCAGCCCTTGTAGCAACAACAGTCTATCTATATGCTCAGGCCCAATCCCCATTTTGGGGGTAGCCGACTCAAGACAGAGCAAGAACAGGGAAAACACAAAAACATCATAAAACAAAAAATATACACAGATAAAAAACACAAACTCTCACACATCCAGGTCACCCAGAAGACAACAACACCTGCAACAACAGACAGAGCCCAATTACAACTTGTCTAGAATATCAATTAATAGGTACTGAGTAAACAACTAACACAAATATATACCAGTACTGAATAGCAATGCTGGAGTCATGCTCGTTGAAAAGTATAATAGAATAAAGCAAAGAAGTTTCACTGGCAACACCTGCACTCCGGAATACTAGGCTATTGCATTCTCCGGCAGTGCCATGCACATATGTAGATGTGCACCTCCCGCCTCACACACTGAGGCACAGTGAAACTACTATAATCTGTTTTTTTCCAACTGATGGTAGATTGAATCCCTTAGCATCTGAATTCTCAATACTTAATGGAAACATTTCTTGATACTTAACCCTTTATTGGCGGCGCGCAACTTATGTCGTGTGAAAGAAATTTGGACTAAGTGGCGGTTCACAACTTATGTCGTGTGCAATTTTCAGCACGTAATGTTGCAGAGAGAGAGAGCTGAGCGGTGTGAGGAGCGTAGTAAGGCTATGACCGTCGCACACCACTGCGGTGGGCCAACTGAAGTGAAAACCACCCTTCCTTCCCCCCTCACACTCGCTACACTGGGACTTATGTAGGGAAAGTACCTAATTACATGGTTTTTGCACTCGTGTTGCGCGATCGTTGCAAGAAAACTAGCGGTCGTACAAGGATGGTTGGGGTGTCATTGGAAAGCTCTGTTTATGCCCTTTCAGGGATAGATACTTGTTTTACGTTCTGGGTCTTATTTAGGCATGAAAATTATCACGAAAACAACCCTATTTAGGGTAAAAACACCCCGCTGGGCGGTACATATAAATTACCGCCTAGGCCGCTCGTTAGGTGTTAATGGAAAATAAATATGGTACTGCTATGTCTCTGTGTCTTGTTGCCAAGTTTTCATAATTAGGAACATATTTAGCTACACAATCACGGTAATAGCCGCGTAATCAGAATGGCGAGATAGCAGTTAATCATCAGCTGGAAAAACAGACTATAGCTAATTGATACCCAAGCTAGCCCCGAAAACTGGAGCCATAAACAAGCTATTAATCTCCTCTGCCCTCTCCTCGTACCATACACCAAATAATCCCAGTCAACCCTGATCTCTTCCAAGAGCTCCCTCCCTGGCTTCTTAAACAGTCAGAGCTCACCTCCCGCGCTCTTAATCCTTTCCCTGCGGGTGACGTTCTGAACGCATAGGCAATTTACAGCAATTTGCAGTCTTTAAAAGCCTGTAAAAGCCGTAGAAATTGAGTGTCAATGGGCTGGAGCTTGAGGGACCTCCGTCCGACCCTCAGAGCAGCCAGTCGCTCACTGAGGGAGACTGTGGTCTTGCACGGGTGTCTCGACATTGTTGCCGAGCGAGCGAGTGCTAATAATTAGCGAGTTTTCCAGAATGTCTATGGCAACGCTGCGGGTGAACCCCGCCACCTACGAAGCTCGTTCTGGTGTCATTTTGAAGGTATTTTCGCCTAGTTTTTGGCAGAATACAGTTCATTTAATGCAGATACTTGATTAATCATTCAGGAGTGCCTGAATATGCCCTAAATAGCGCAAATAAGCCTGCAGAGAAAGGGTTAAAAGAGACCCTGATTGATCAAGGTGGTCCTAAAATCAAAAAGAGAAAAGCCTAGTACTGAATATCGAGTGTTGTGTGGGGGCAGGCAACCTTATGCATAGGTACAGTTGCAGAGACTCATAAAGGCAGCTGGCAAAGTAAACAAAAAATACTAATAAAATCATATATGTGTGTGGAAAGTGGATGGGTATTGTATGTGTAATGTTTCTGCGGTTACACCGAGTTTACGTTACTAATTTAGCAACCGATAGATGATGCCTCAACACCAGAGAATTGACAACTTGTCGCCCCACAACAAAACTCTAGCATTCAGCAGGCATAGCAAGATATATCATGAAAAGATTGGTAAAGTAGTTAAAATTAATCTGATCAAAATAATCAGTTTGATACATGCTCTAGGACTCCCATAATTATTAAATTAAGTATTTACATTATTTTACATTAGAACAAGGGGAAACATTATCACAACAACCAGCAAGTCAAAGACAGGTCTGCCTCGAAAAGCATGGCAAAAGGGAGTGAAGGCCCACCGCCTCATGGGCAGGCACGTGTGGAGAAAGGTGCCAAGCAGTGCCAGAATCATATATATCATTAAGCGGTTTGAAACAAGCAAGCATATTTACATAAAAAACATAGTAGTGTTATCTGCCTGCTATAAGATACACGTAGAAACGGAAAAAAAATACCTCCTGGACAAATTGTATAGATCACATGACCACTCTTCCTCACTCACAACCAAGTAGTCCAGTCAACTTAGGGTTTCACCCACCACTACTTGCAAAAGAAACAAAACCAACTTTATTTAGGGGCTTGGTCTGTACTAAATAACATATTAAAAATCCCAATTAATCGAAGTATTGGAACAGTGTTTATTTTGCATTCAAAAAAATTTCACAGTTAGGGCCCTGGCGACATTAGGACACACATATAAAAGTACATATAATTACTATAAATTTGTAACTAATGACATAAATTGTTGAATTGCTGATATGGTATTACAGTTTCTCCTTAATAGGAGGGAAAAAGTTTATGTTTTCAGTTGATAATCACTAGTACCATGAATAGGCCTACCCCGTCCATTGACCTCTAATGTCACCCACAGTTTCTACCTTCATTTGAATGTGTTTGGTCCTTTCTGCTGAATAAATATCTGCCAACCTCATGAAACAGGACATACAGACATACATAATTGACCTCAAAATATCGTAGGACACCAGGTTTACAACAGACTGATCAAGACAAGTTATCACCCATACCAGGAGACATTGAGACCGACGTTCAGACCATAGTTTTTTCCCAGTTGTCCTCACTACTGGGTGTCATTCTCATCTGCACTCATTTCAGTCCCTTCACCATCTCCTCCATTCTCACACACACCTCTGCACTCTCCACATGCAGTAGTGCATGGTAACCCCGCCTTTTTGCACCCACAGTGATTGGTGGTGCATCCAGTCTTGCACTGGCATCTGACAAACTCCAGTAGTTCCTTGGGTGCAATATTCTGACTAGTTTGAACTGGTATCATTCGCCTGTCAACTATTTTCCAACCCCACTCATCAGCATCCAGCTGTACTTCTTTCCATGCTTGGACCTGATGATATACACGGTGACTGTGGTACTGTGCGGCTGCTGAAGTCGGTGATAAACTTTTAGGTTGGACTGCATTTTTACTTGTCTTTACCAGTTGAAGGAACGTCTGATGCCGCAGTCCATTCAAGTCACTGATCTTGGCATTTGCCTTGTACACACAGAGGATAGCTTTTTCTCCAGCAGCAGCAATCTCACTCTGTGTGCATCCTGCTCTGTTAAAGACAACTGCCTGCTGGATGAATGTCTCATTTGTATGGATCAGCTTCAATCCTACAGCTTTACCAATACCAAACACTCGAAGTAGTGTCGCAGCCTAACATGGCATGGACAAACAGCAAGTCTCGACACACCTGTTCTCCCAGCTCCGATCTTGCCTTATGGATGTCCATGAACCTTTGCTGTTGTCCAGACTTTGCCTCTGGATGGAAGTAGAGTCTCCTGTGGTTCCTAGTGGCATGATGGCACAATAGTATCATAAGGTCAGTGTCATCTCGAACAACGAGTGTCACATGTCTCAGCAACCTTCAGAGCATGGGAAACAATAACTATGTCAGCATCGCCATCTGCATGGTGAACTACACAACCTGATTTCTCCAGGGTACTACCCAGCATGTTAATGAACTTCTCTTTGTTGGTTTTGCTGGCCAAGAAGTCATCTTTCTTCATTTGCAGTTGCATACCCGGGGACACATGAACATCTCTGACTACTGCCGATCCTGTTCTTCTGAATTGGGTGCCATCCTTTGGCGCTGGTCCACCGTCATACCCGCCAAAGACAATGACGGGTTGTTTGTATTTCCGCTTTACGTTGTTACGACCGGGACTTGTATGAAACAAGGGCTCTTAATCGATGGACTAGAAAGGCACACAGCCACAACGGTAACACTAGATCCAACCCTCGAACTTATAATGCCGGCGCACAAAAACACCTATACCCTCCAGAGTTAAATCTGCGATAGCGGGGTATCCTATAACTCGGTATAAATGCACTACTACTACAGGCTGATGATCTCTGATACAGCCTGATCACAACAACATACAATTACGTTAATAATGTATTATTATGTTATACAAGGAAAAGATAGAGATCTTAATTAAATCACTGGAATTATTTAATGCAAACAAGAAGAAGGTATACTTAAAGTTACTCTAAACAATAATAAACTGTCACTCCTATATTAAAGAAAGTGAATGAAAGTCCTAAAGCATCGAACAGGAATCTTCTGAAGAAAGTCTGATGCTGCTTAACCCGGGAACTGCGGGGAGACTCTTAAGAGTTCCCCCGGCGGACTGCGGGGAGACTCTTATGAGTGAGTGAGAAAAAAAAATCAACTTTTGACATCGGAAAAAAAAAAAAAAAAAAAAAAAAAAAATTTGGCCCCTGGGCCATGCAAAATCTCAGTCCTCTACCTCCCCTCCTTCCCCACTTTCCTCCTCTCCTTCAGTTATCACCTATTTTCCCTGTTATTCCCTTATTCTGAGGTATATTTTCGTGCTAACATTAGCGAGTTGCAAGCAGGGTGTTGTCATCACTGATGGCAAGCGAGTGCAAGAGAGAGAGAGAGAGTATCAATCGACTGTGTCTCAGTGGCCTTGGGGGAAAGTAGGTTGCCTCACCCATACATTATACAACTCGCGGGCTATATCTCCGATTTTGACCATCCAAACGCTGTTTTCACTCGTTTTATTGTTGTTTCAGGTTAATACCTTTATAATCAACCCATAATAGGCGCATATGGATAAGTATTAATGCTATTAATGGCACAATGAATATTTTAGTGACGGAAACACCTCAAATACGTCAGCACAGGGGGACGTTTCCAATTACCCCCATGCGCACTTCAGAGGTTAAGATGATCGAATCGGATTTTGAACTGTTATATAAATATATAAAGCAGGAACAGGATATGACAAGTGTATGGACATACAGTGTTAAGTGGCACGGGAATAATAATAAATGCGCAATAGTATTATCTCCAACAACAAAAGAAGTACTTACTCAGGCAACTCAAAAAGCCTGCTCGGGTTGTGCAACTCAACAACAACCAAGGCTTACAATCAACGTGAATAAAAAATGCTGTATTCATAACATAAGAGTTTATAATCTTGATCGGGTGTCTGCTAGGCGAATAAAGTCTAGCTGGGATGTAGTAGGCTAGGAAACAATGGCTGAGCAAGCGGCTCGTAGCCTAGCGAGGTCCTTAAGACTGTACGGCCTAATTACGTTAAATGACGGGGTGCTCTCTTGAGAGATCCAGATCGCTAGTATCTGGTTCTCTCCTGGCGACCCTCTCAAAGTCAAAGCAAAACGAGTTAGCACAGTGTTAACACGGGTGGCAGAGGCAAAAGCCCTCACTCGCAACACAGTGCTAAGCTTACAAGGTACACAGTCAGAAAGACCACCTAGGCTTCCCACGTATCCGTTGCGATTGTACAGGTTCAACAAAACCTGGTACACATCGGAAATCACAACAACAATAGCCTCACCCCAGTCTAGCATTAAATAGCACAGCAGACAACCAAGTAAAAGGTAGGGAGACACCGTGAGTGTGTCGAACCTCTACAGACAAAATGGTAACCCCTCCAAAATGCCTAACTAAACATGTAATATCTGAGAGTTTCAGCATATAATACGATGGCCGATATATGAAATCGTGCAGAACCAAAGGGGAGTTATGATGTTACATAGATTGGAAGAATGAGAGGTAAGAAGTTGAGAGAGAGAGAAAGTGTTCTATAGGTAGAAGTCAGGGACAGGTGGTAAGGGAGGTGTGAAGGGTATGCTGGTCAGGCAAGCTCTGAGGAAGGAAGACACAAGGCAGCAGGGAGTGCGGGGGGGACCACTTCCTGACGCGGCGGGAGGGTGGTGAGGCAGCCAGCCACTCAGAGGGCCCGGCCGTGGCATGACGTCACCGAGACAACGTGTAACACTACGCGACTACCCTCTGCCTCCTGTACTTACTCACTCACACTCTCTAGCTGTATCATTCAGTCTTATACATTAAACTTATAACTGATGATATAAAATATAATGCATTGTCACAGGCGAAAATAAAGACCACTTCTGTACTGCCTGTGACATGACGATTCACAAGAAAGAAAGTACAACATTGTAGATAGACTGTAGCCAAATACATTGCCCTGGCGAGTGTTAGCGAGTGGCCAAGCGAGCGGCTGAGCCCACGTGGCGTTCTGCTAAGCTGCAGGCGTCACAACGTATGCCGCATATCTTTGACAGATGGCATCATATGTCTCTCCATTCCCCCAAATGATCCTATGTAGCAACGCGCCTCCGTCGATGACATGTGTAATATGGCTAGATTCGAGTTCCTCTTCCTCTTTATCAGAGATCGTAGGTGCTAATTCCCAAATGGCATTTGCCAGCGCTGGCTTATTGGCCTTCAAGAGGACGTCCCGTCTATCAAAAAGAGCTGGAGGGAATCCACACAGTTCATAACAAAACGCCTCATTGAGTTTGTCCTGATGCGTACCAATAATAACCAGCCTTTGGAATAGTAGTTGTGGGTCAATATGCATGTCATCACCATCAATATTGACTTTTGACTTGGATTCCATAATAACTGCTCTAGCTTTCTTCTGATATGTGTAGTTGCAAACCTGTTTCCCACACATCCCATCCAGAATGCTCTCCCCAACTTCTTTCGCCCGAGTCACATTCACATTCTCTGCTGCAAGTACACCAGTCACCAGATTCCTCAGACCACCTTCTTTCTCGAATGGTCTCCTATCTTGGAGGAATTCAATCAGTTTGTTCACATCAGCAGAATCCTTCTTCTGACGGGCTGTGGACAGATCTTTGTGCTGTTCACTACTGACAAATGCTACATTGGTAAGGTCCTGCATAGCTTGGGTCACTTCTGCACACACCGGACTGGACATGCACCACACATTCCTTTGTGTTTCTGTCAATCCGCGTCCTCTGGTAAGACCCCCTGTTGTTTTGAGGCTTCTCATTAGGACCTGTTCTATTACTAGGTCAGGGGACAACCCACCCCAGAATCTGTCAGACCTTCGAACAACATGAAGTCCATCTTTGAACTTATTGAAAAGTCCCTCATTTCTGGTCTCGAGGTCAGACATCTTCTGCAAGTAGATATGCAATGACTTTGTGTACAAGCTGTGTCCCGAAGCTGCAAGGTATGGTAACATCTCCTTCATTGCTTCAAGATAGAGCCCAGTTCCCAGTCCTTTCTGATTGTAGAAACTTTCGAATGATGTCAAGCATCATCATGTACAGATCCACAGCTGACAAGTGTTCCTTCTTTCTTTGGGTGTGTCGGTCGCATTGGAAATCAAGGCTTGTATTTCATTCAGTGTTGGTGACGATTCAACCTCCGACATGGATATCTCTCCTGAAATCAGTTGATCGAGCATCTTCGCAACGTCCTGCATGATGTCTGGGACATGTACCCCTTGATCCGTATCAGCTGATTCCTCAGCTTGATCACTATCAGCTGATTCCTCTGCCTGTGAACCATCTATGACCACTGAGGGCAGGGGTCCCTCCTCGTCCAATTCCTGATCATCGCCACATTCATCCTCGGTCTCTAGAGGTACCATGGAAAGGGAGCTTGAGCCAAGTGAATCTGCCAGTAGGATTGCATGGAGGGCAGTATCCACAAGGAAATGTCCCCTCAAAGCCCTGGCAACAGCTTTACCACTCATGATGTGAGTGACAGTGTTGCTGGCAAACACTTGTTCCAGGATTTCCTTCAATCCAGATCCCTCCATCAGATGACCAATGCAGCCCAAGTAGCTCATGAGCGTGTGGAAGCCTCCGAGTCAGTATAATTGCTTGGAGTGGACTTCCTTCCCTCTCGTTTTCCAGGATGGTAGTAGCCTTCCACCAGAGTGGCTGATCGAAGGTGATCACTGGAGTAACATCATAACGACTGGAATGCTCAAGCACAAAACACAAAGTGGAGTATATGCACGTCAGGTCTCCGGGATCCATGTCAATCATTGGCAATAACCTTACCGATGATACACCAGGATGGTCTCCTTTGGAGACTTGTTGCATGAAACCTGACCAGCCTGGTCTCTGTGGTCTGACTGGAAAGGTTGTTTTCCACAACAGATCCACATGGGCCAGTTCCTCTTGTGACTTCATCCCAGATAACAGGAGTTTCCTGTACTCGAGCTTTTTCATTCCATTCGTTGGGGGCCACATAGTGTCGAATATCAATCTTCCCAACCTGGGTTATATCACTTGCAGTCACAGTTATCCGTCTTATTATAGATGCGCTTTTAACCTTTGGGGTAATGTTGGCAACTATGCCCATGCCGTGAAACGTACCACTACCATCTAGGGTTCGCACATTGTGGTCCACATTATCTGCAATATATTGGATGAAATGGCCTGGTATATCCGTCCCACTCTAAGTAGCAGCACACCTTTCATACTTCTGAATTTCACTATAGCTACTGCAAAAGCCATGCTTATATAATGTATCTACGAGATAACGAGAAGCAAAGTGTGAGTGCAATTGCACACCTAGGCCTAACTGCAATGGGGCTATAAGAACTCTGGGCCTAGTTGCCTGCATTACTGCTTGTCCAATTGAAGACACTCTTAGAGACTTGAGATCCTTGTCCGTTCCGACCAAAAGACAGTCCAAAAAATGTTGCAAAGAGTTGGGCAAGAATGCACAAGTCATATCAACAGAAGACATTTCAATGGAGGTAGGGTAAATATCCTTGTCTTGAACTACTGTCCTTATGTCAGACTTTACCAGTTTTTCCGCTGTCTCGATCAGCCGAAGTTTTTCATCCTCAGTATCAGAAGTTTTGGGTTGACTAAAAAAGTCACTGGTAATTGAAGCAGCCTTTTGTCGAAATGTGACGATGTTTTTCTTCCCATTGATCTCGGTGATGACAATTTTGTCTCCAAAATGTTCTTTGAGTTCTCTTTCATGTGCGTTTGTCCATATGGCTCAATCTCGAATTCTGTAGGACATTGGCCATTTGTGAAATGAGATCTTGAACAGTGGTAAGTTCTTCATCATTCGCTTCAAGGTTGTCAACCACTTTCACGAAAGCCTGCTCCCTTTTCGCTAGCAATGGGCCGCCCAACCTTCCTTCTCTTGGAGGATGGAGCAGCGTCACTTCGAAAGCATTCAGGGACTTGTTTCATTGTTCTAAAGTTCACATTACAAGACTGATGATACATAGCATCGGCAGCATGTAGATCTTGGACAAAGTTTATTCTTGACAACACAGTTTCTCCCCATTCATCATTACGTTCTCCGCATTTCTTCCTAACAGTGTCCTGAAAGTCGAACGTGCGGACAGGCACGAGGACATGATCTTTCTGCCGTCCTTGGTATCGGTCACCATTTCCACAGAACAAACAGTGATCTTGATAACTAAATTTTTGATCAGTTGAGCGGAGACTAAGACGTCTGTCAGCTGATGAGATACGTTTACATCTGCCACCATCTCTGTTGTAATCTCTTCGGCACTTTGTATGCACCTGCTGACCTGGCACGACCTGTACATTGTCATCGGCTCCTACACTAGCAATTCCTTCACAACTTGTCTCCGTCAGCGTCACTACCGGGGATCCATTAGATAGTGGTTTACTACAGAAGACACACTCAGCCATACCAGCCCTGAAAAAGAAGTAGTGTCAATAACAATACAATAACAATACAATAATAATAATAATACAATAACTCTGGGATACCACTCAGACTTCACTATGTGCACGACTGTGTTGCTCGCTCGCTAACACTGACTACTTCACGCTCAGCTCTACTGTAGGTGTCTCGCTTTCAGACTCCTGATGATTTTGATTCAGGCTCACCAGGCAACCATTAAAGGATGCTGCCACCTGTTGATAAATGTCTCAGGGGAGTAATTCTGATTCCAAGGGCTAGTGATGCAGCCACTCATCTGACATGTTGACTTAGGTTATCGTGCTGGTAGGTAAAGGGTTAAACCCATGGGCTTACCTCTAAAAGTGGCCTTAAATATGACTGCATCCATTCGAAATCATGTTTTTATGAAAGATTAGCTATAACATAGGTGTAGGTACCAATTTTAGATTCCTACTGTGAAAATTGGCCGAGTTGCGTCATGATGTATGCAGGAAAACTGGCTCATAGATATACAATTTTCAATGGCAAAATTTAGCATGTTCCAATATTTGGACTAAGTGGGATTTTTTATATGTTATTTCTAACTCCTCAGTCCACCAAATAAAACGTGTTTCCTTTCTTTTGCAATTAGTGCCGGGTTTGGCCAAATTTGCGCCAGAATGACTAGACTAAAGGGCTCAAAACATCCAATCACAACACAGGACAGCCACTTGGCTCACGAGGCTTCCGAGGAAGAAGGGATGCATAGAACAGTAAGGGCTCACTAAAAGAAATTGGGATAATCGCCTGGCATGAATAACAATTAGAAGGAAGCATCTCACAGCAAAACTTACTGTGAATAAAGTGCTAAACTCAATGTGAAAACATAGAAGACGAAATCTTATCAAATTCCAATTATAATACACACGACAATTAGATCGGTTGCCGAACGGGAATTTCTTTTCTCCCGTGACACAATTACTTACACTAAATCAATGTTGATGTAATCTGTTGGATGTTATTAAATTGACTTGACAATTATGTTCTAGTGAAGAGTATGGTAAGGAAATGAACCTAATTTAATGCAATTGAGGTGCATACATACCGAAAAAAAGTGAAAATTAATTGGAAAATATTATACGAACGCTATATGATAATAAATCAAAATAATTAAAATTGGGTGGAAAAAATGCAAGGACGAAATTTTGAAGTGATAGGAGATATTGAGAATGCTTGGGGCTTGGAGTCTGGGATTTGTTAAGACGAGAGGAAGAAAGCTTAGAGGCGACTGGAAGGATTAGAGGCGAGGGAATTATTCTGCAGGAAGAAGGCAGGCTTGAGAGAGAGAGAGACTTACAAGGCATAACAATTAATAGTATATAAAAAACCTAATGGTCCTTTCCGGGAAAGAGGAAATAAATAAATTGTTTTGCATAACATTCATTGCAGAGTATACAAAACACTATCTACTCTGTTGAAATGCTCGACGTAAAACATTTGCAACTGCGGAAGAAAACATTTCAAGGTAAAACAGATTTTATACTTAAAACAGTTTCCACATAATTATACTAGCTTGTGCTGAGCCACTTTTTTAATGCTAACTGTCAACCAGAGATTGTGTATAGGAGATAGGAGTCTTCCTGTGCATTCTATTAATAAAAAGGTGCCTCTAAACATTGCCAGTTACCCTTTTTCGACTTTTTTTCAGCGCCATCTATTGCAGGGTTCCAGAACTACTCGACGTGAATAAATCTACGGATGTACCCTCCATTCTGTTTTTGTTTTTAATTATATGTACCGGTACACTACTTCTCTCTCTCTCTCTCTCTCTCTCTCTCTCTATATATATATATATATATATATATATATATATATATATATACAGTATACTGTATATACGATATATACCGTATATATATATATATATATATATATATATATATTATTTATGTTTGACCAAAGTTTGAGTGTGGCTGTGTACTTCCAAGTTAGTAACTTATATTACAATGTAAATACTTGTCTTCAATTGAGATTAGTTTTTCATATAGGCTACATTCATTGTTAATAAATTTACAGTCAATATCAAATAATCATCAACAGCCTTCATGATCCATTGCAAACCATATCCTTATTCTCAAGGTCAACCACAACCTCCTTACATCATCACGAAGGCTTGGTTCAGCTTGGTAAGCTATGTAATTAACCCCTTCTATACTGACGACGTCTTTTGATTTTATTCTGGCTCCTACTAATCGATTGTATTCACTTTAGGAAGGATCTTTAGCAATTATAAGGCTTCCAACTATCTCAATCAACCTTTCAACTACCACAGATCCTTTCTAAGCTGTATAAAATCGTCTACATATTGCTAGAATAAAATATAACATACGACGACGGTACAGAAGGGGTTAATGGAGTATTGTTCACATTTCAGTGTAGGCAATACTTTGGAGTGCTTTTGCATATCAGTGTACTCTTAAATCATTGTATTCATAATGACTATGGCTGATATGGTGATGGCAAACAAGTTACATGAGTTTCTATAGACTCTACACGAGACACGTGTACACCATTGCAGCAAGGGAGAGGAACTGTCAATAAACAGACGACAGAAGTATTTTCCCGCGATAGGGAGGAGCTATGCGCTACCGCCATCTAGTGCAGGATTCCAGCCAAATCTGTAAATAATGGCCAACTACTATTAACATAGCTGATTTTCCAAGACACCCCTCTTAGGTATTCTTACTCTATGCTGTCAACCATGGTTGCGTGTTGTAATATTTGTGTGTGTACATGACTTGCCTCTCATTTCACTAAGCAACCTGGTGAACAAGCTTTTATCATCTTAAGTCGGCCACCCCCAATAACAATAAATATATATAATATAAACATATAAAAAATATAATACGTGGGGTAGCCTATGTGCCAGAGTATATCCATACATTATATCCTATATGACCTTCAGTAGAGCGGTTAGTTCAGCACCCTACTCGTATCCCTGAACGTCTTGGATATCTACCCAACATACGTGACTCACTTCTAACCTATATTCTTTCTGCTTACACTGTTAATCTTTTTACCTGTTGTCTCCTATCATAACCTTCCGTTTGTTACTTGTCTTACCTCTAGGACTACATGGTGGCCATCCGATCCTCCCAGCCTTTTTATTTCATAACTTCTAAGCCTTTTTCTGTTAATGCAATATTCTTCCTGCAATTCATATAGTCTTTTCTTGTTATCTTTTTGCTAAGAGTATGTATTCTTGTGTACTGGGAGACCCACTGCTGTAGCACGAAAGGATGGCCAAGGGTTCATGTATCAAGGTAGTAATTAAATCATTGCTGTATAGGGTTCACTTATCCTTGCGCTGGGCTCTTCTAGTTAGGCTGTTCGAGAAGCCTTCGCCCAGTACAGGAGAATCACCGCTCTTATAGGATGAGTAGGAACCGGACGAGGTAGGACACCAAATGAGATCGTGAGTGGTGCTCACAGCACTTTGTTACAAGGGAGGTAAATCTCTGGGGGTGTATTGCTCCATCTGGTAAAATAGTGTGCTGTTAGAGTATGGTAGCTCGGCCCAGTTGTATTAACGAACACCCCGTTCTTAACATTAATCCTCCATTACAAACCCCAATGCTTCAAAATAACTAATTAAAGCATATGATCCTCCCGGGATTCAAATTCGGGACACCACACCCAGAACATAAGCATCTAATCAATTACACCACCAACACAGTTCAAACCCTTGCAGTACACCGTTGTTCTATGAGTCTATGCCATCTTAGGACTAGACAAGGTATTGGTAGGCTTTAGTTAAAATTCTTATTTTTGTGTGTGTCCTGGCTGGACAGTGGTGAGGTGGAGTGCTAGCGTTTCATGCAGTGCAGTTTATTTTATGAAGAGTTGATATTAGTTTGTTAGTCCAGCCCAGGTTTACAGTTAACTCGACTATTCATGAGTAACTTCTAACAGTAACTCTACTTGTTAAATCCATACCATCTTTAATAAAGGGTATTACTAATGTCATCTGTTAATTGTCATTGATATTTCATGGGGGCTGTACATTCCTAGCATTACTTTGTCCCAGAGAGCTTGCAGCAGCATTAATAATGTTCTGATTTTCTGTTGCACCGGAATGGTTTTGCTCAAGAAGCTGATTGTGATGTAATGTATAGCCTGATTTGCTTTGAGCTTTCGAGTAGTGACCTTGCCCAGGATAGTTTGAGTTAGTAGTGCCAAGTAGTGATGTTAATAATGATTTGTGATGATAGTCAGCAGTGGGGGAAGGTGATTGTGGATGTGGTAATGTTGCTGCACTTTCTAGCTCCACCTAATAGCTACAGTATATAATTATTATAGACAAATGAGTGTCCTTGGAAACTGTAGTTACGTGCAAATGTGTTGATTTTTAGCATAATAATGGTCAAACTCATATCAGTAACAGATTAGTTGGGCTTGGACCATTCTCTTCAAGGCTGGATTAAGACATAGGCCAAATACAGTATACATGGCCTTGGGTCCCACGATTTTGAGGGCCCCGTGCATATGGGGTAATGCAATAAATATATTTACCACTGGTCAATAACCTCCGGAACCAACGTTGACGGACCACGACCGACTAAGGACATGCCTTCGGACATTCTAAGAATGGCTACGTGGAATGTTCGTGGCATGAATGATGGCACAAAAGAGAGAGAGGTTCTGGAAGTGTTAGTGAATGCCAGGCTGGATGTATGTGGAATGACAGAGACCAAATGGAAAGGTTCAGATGTGAGAGAATGGGAATGTGGAATGGGTGTGTGTGCTGGAGTGAGTGAAGGAACAGCGAGAGAAGGTGCATGTTTGTTTGTAAGTAGCAAATGGAAGGAATGTGTAAGAGAGTATGGGTCTGTGGGTTCAAGGATTGTGTGGGTGAGAATGAAAGTAGGAATACAAACGTGGGTGATTGTATGCGTGTATGCCCCGACAGAGGATATACTTGAAAGAAAGAAAGAGGAGTTCTGGATGAATGTGGAGGCGTGCCTGGAGAAGTTTGACAAGAACGAAAGAATATTTCTGATTGGGGATATGAATGGTAAGGTGGGTGATAGGAAAGTTGAGGGAGTGGTGGGAGGGTGGGGGGTACCATCAGAGGCGAATGGGAATGGTAGTGCACTTGTGGACGTATGTGTGGGGAGGAGGCTGTGGATAGCCAACACCTTCTTCCGACACAGAATGATCCACAGGTACACGTGGAAACGGATGTTGACGATGAAGGATAAGACAGTGGTGGAACGAAAGTCATTGATTGATTATGTATGTGTGGATGAACGAATGAAGAAATCTGTGATGGATGCTAGGGTGTATAGGGGTATTGGAGGGGGTCTGTCTGATCATTATGTAGTGGTAGCTAAGGTTAGGATACAAAAGAAGTGGGTGAGGAGAGCGGGAGGGAGGCGAGAGGAGGGTGGAATGGTGAGGAGGGTGGAGAGGTTGCAGGAGGAGGAAGTCAGGGAGGAGTACAGGAGAGCAGTGGAAAGATGACTAGGTGGGTTCGACCTGGAAGTTATGGAGGAAGTGGAGGAGATGAGCAAGGTGTTTAAGGATGAGATCTGTGCAGCATGTGAGGAGGTGTGTGGAGTGAGGAGAAGAGGGATGGGAGTGAAAGGTACAGCATGGTGGACAGAAGAGGTAAGAATAGCTGTGGAAGAAAAGAAGAAAGCATATAGAGAGTGGTTGGGTAGTAGAGGGAATGAAGATTCCGAGAGACAGAAACGAGCGAGGTACGTGGAGAGTAAGAGGGTGGTGAAGAGAGTAGTGAAGGAAAGTAAGAGAAGAGTAGATGAGGAATTTGGAAGGAATCTGAGTGTAAAATGGAGGGAGAGTAAGAAACTGTTCTGGAAAGAAGTCAAGAAAGTTAGGGAAGGTAGCAAGGGAAACAGTAAGGGTGTGAAAGATAAGAATGGGAGAATGCTAGCCGAGAAGCAAGAGAGAGTCGAAAGATGGAGGGAGTACTTCAGTGAGTTGCTAAATGAAAGGAATGAAGAGCCAGCAAACATAGCTGGATATGGTATGGGAGGGAGAAGAAGAGAAGTAGTGGAGGAGGAGGTGGGGATCAGGAGGTTAGAAGTGTGGGAAGCCATGAAAAGAGTGAAGTTGGGGAAAGCACCAGGAACAGATGGAGTGTGTGGGGAAATGTTGAGGTATGGTGGTGAGATAGTGATAGAATGGGTATGGAAAATGTGCAAACTAGCATGGGAGAAGGGGAGTGCACCCGATGACTGGAAGACTGGCATAATAGTCCCCTATATAAGGGCAAAGGGGAAAGAGGAGTGTGTGGTAACCACCGAGGAATATGTCTTCTAAGCGTAGTAGGGAAGGTATACAGTAGGGTAGTGATTGAGAGAGTGAGAGTGAGAACGGAGAAATGGATAGGCGACGAGCAGGGAGGTTTTAGGAAGGGAAGAGGATGTGTAGATCAGATTTTTACCCTGAATTGTGTTGTGGAGAAGTATCTGGAGAAGAAACAAAGGTGTATGTTGCCTTTATGGACTTGGAGAAGGCCTATGACAGAGTGGATAGAGAAGGTTTGTGGAAAGTACTTAGAATATACGGAGTAGAGGGCAAGTTGCTAAAAGCAGTGAAGAGCATGTATGAGGGTGCAAAGGCGGCAGTACGTGTGGAGAGTGAGCAGAGCGAGTTCTTTGACCTGAATGTTGGTTTGAAACAGGGGTGTGTGATGTCCCCGTGGTTGTTTACTGTATATATGGATGGAGTAATGAAAGAAATAC
>JBAKBP010003670.1:0-68968 GCA_037953745.1 Lithodes maja | reverse complement strand
CTGCGGGCAACCAGCCCAGGATACTCCTGCTACGCCTATCCTAACCTTACTCGATACATCCCGGAGTAAACAAATGAGAAAAAACTCACTAGGGACGCAGCAAATGCGGAACCAGCGGAGCGTGGAGAGACACGACCGGGCCGGCTGATCGCAGAGCAAAGAAGGAAGAATGACGCCTGAATCAGCGTCTGGTCAAAGATCCTCACAAGTACATCCACGATATGATGGAAAGCTTATTGGATAGTTATTCTTATTTTCTTTTTGTTTTTATTTTTTACGAAGTTTTTTCGTAGTGAGAACCCAATTCATAATGACTGAAGCCATGAGTGAGGTCGCGTGCGCTCATGATGAAGGCTCCTCAGATTTTAAATGCTCTGCGCGGTAGATTCAAACTACGGCGGATTAGTGTTTGAAGAGGATGCCTTATGTAATAGGCATGTTCGTCAATGATGGAGGGGCCACTAATAAATTAACTCCCGTCCACTCACCAACTCTCTGCAATCTCTCTCTCTTTGCCACAATGTTGCATCTCTCTCGCTATTCTATCGCTACTACAATAATCAGTGTTCCTCGGAACTTTCCCAGTGTATACCACCTCCTCTACGTAGGGTACGTAATACCCGCCTTGCAACACAATCCCACCCCTACTCTGTGCAACTCTCCAACCCAAGAGTGAAATGCTATTCTCAGACTTTCTTCTATTCAACTGCTGAGCTCTGGAACTTTCTCCCAGAATCAGTCTTTCTCTCTTCCTATGACTTAAATTGCTTCAAACTCTGTGTGTCCAGGCATATTTAGCTCGAACGTCCCTTGATTTCGTCCCTGTCACTCTTTGAAATCTGGGGGAGGCACTCGCTGCAGGCAGTTATGCCTTTTGTCTCCCTCATTCACATAGAAAAAAAAATTGGGCTCTTATGGATTTGGAAAAATCGTATGATCGTGTGAATCGAGAAGCAATGTGGAAGGTGTTAAGGATTTATGAAATTGGAGGACATTTGTTAAGAGCAGTCAAGTTTTTATGAAGAGAGCAGAGCATGCGTTAAGAGTAGTTAGAGTAGGAATTGAGTTGAGTGAATGGTTTGAGGTAAACGTAGGTCTGGGACAGGGTTGTGTAATGTCACCGTAGTTGTTTATTGTATAATTATATGGATGGTGAGGTTAGGGAGGCGAAAATAATAACTGGGTATAGGATTGGGTTTAGTTGGAAAGAACGGTAGAGATTGGTGAGTTCAACCAGTTGCTGTTTGTTGATGACACAGCGTTGGCGTCGGATTCTGAGAAGAAACTGCAGTGAGTAGTCTAAGACTTTGGTGTGGTATATGGGAAAAGGAAGCTGAGGGAGAACATTAAGAAAAGTAAAGTGATGGAGTGTAATATAGGTGCTCGTAGGGTAAATCTAGATGTGCGGCTGGATGGGGAAATTCTGAAACAAGTGGAGTGTTTTAAATATCTAGGAGGAGTGATAAGCAAGGATGCAGGTGTGGAAATTGAGGTAAAACAGAGAGTATGTGAAGGAAGGAAAGCCTTTTAGCAATGGGAGTCAACTTAGGGTTTCACCCACCACTAATTGCAAAAGAAACAAAACCAACTTTATTTAGGGGCTTGCTCTGTACTAAATAACATTCAAAATCCCAATTAATCGAAGTATTGGAACAGTGTTTATTTTGCAATCAAAAATATTTCACAGTTAGGGCCCTGGCGACATTAGGACACACATATAAAAGTACATATAATTACTATAAATCTGTAACTAACGACATAAATTGTTGAATTGCTGATGTGGTATTACAGTTTCTCCTTAATAGGAGGGAAAAAGTTTATGTTTTTAGTTGATAATCACTAGTACCATGAATAGGCCTACCCCATCCATTGACCTCTAATGTCACCCACAGTTTCTACTTTATTTGAATGTGTTTGGTCCTTTCTGCTGAATAAATATCTGCCAACCTCATGAGACAGGACATACAGAGATACATCATTGGCCTCAAAATATTGTAGGACACCAGGTTTACAACAGGCTGATCAAGTAATCACACATACCATGAGACATTGAGACCGACGTTCAGACCATAGTTTTTTCCCAGTTGTCATCACTACTGGGTGTCATTCTCATCTGCACTCATTTCAGTCCCTTCACCATCTCCTCCATTCTCACACACACCTCTGCACTCTCCACATGCAGTAGTGCATGGTAACCCCGCCTTTTTGCACCCACAGTGTTTGGTGCTGCATCCAGTCTTGCACTGGCATCTGACAAACTCCAGTAGTTCCTTGGGTGCAATATTCTGACTAGTTTGAACTGGTATCATTCGCCTGTCAACTATTTTCCAACCCCACTCATCAGCATCCAGCTGTACTTCTTTCCATGCTTGGACCTGATGATATACACAGTGACTGTGGTACTGTGCGGCTGCTGAAGTCGGTGGTAAACTTTTAGGTTGGACTGCCTTTTTACTTGTCTTCACCAGTTGAAGGAACGTCTGATGCCGCAGTTCATTCAAGTCACTAATCTTGGCATTTGCCTAGTACACACAGAGGATCGCTTTTTCTCCAGCAGCAGCAATCTCACTCTGTGTGCATCCTGTTCTGTTAAAGACAACTGCCTGCTGGATGAATGTCTCATTTGTATGGATCAGCTTCAATCCTACAGCTTTACCAATACCAAACACTCTCGAAGTAGTGTCACAGCCTAACATGGCATGGACAAACAGCAAGTCTCGACACACCTGTTCTCCCAGCTCCGATCTTGCCTTATGGATGTCCATGTACCTTTGCTGTTGTCCGGACTTTGCCTCTGGATGGAAGTAGTCTCCTGTGGTTCCTAGTGGCATGATGGCACAATAGTATCATAAGGTCAGTGTCATCTCCAACAACGATAGTGTGACATGTCTCAGCAACCTTCTGAGCATGGGAAACAATAACTATGTCAGCATCGCCATCTGCATGGTGAACTACACAACCTGATTTCTCCCGGGTACTACCCAGCATGTTAATGAACTTCTGTTTGTTGGTTTTGCTGGCCAAGAAGTCATCTTTCTTCATTTGGAATTGCATACCCGGGGACACATGACCATCTCTGACTACTGCCGATCCTGTTCTTCTGAATTGGGTGCCATCCTTTGGCGCTGGTCCACCGTCATACCCGTCAAAGACAATGATGGGTTGTTTGTATTTCCGCTTTACATATGCCGCATATCTTTGACAGATGGCATCATATGTCTCTCCATTCCCCCAAATGATCCTATGTAGCAACGCGCACCCGTCGATGACATGTGTAATATGGCTAGATTCGAGTTCCTCTTGCTCTTTATCAGAGATCGTAGGGGCTAATTCCCAAATGGCATTTGCCAGCGCTGGCTTATTGGCCTTCAAAAGGACGTCCCGTCTATCAAAAAGAGCTGGAGGGAATCCACACAGTTCATAACAAAACGCCTCATTGAGTTTGTCCTTATGCGTACCAATAATAACCAGCCTTTGCAATAGTAGTTGTGGGTCAATATGCACGTCATCACCATCAATCTTGACTTTTGACTTGGATTCCATAGTAACTGCTCTATCTTTCTTCCGATATGTGTAGTTGCAAACCTGTTTCCCACACATCCCATCCAAAATGCTCTCCCCAACTTCTTTCGCCTGAGTCATACTCACATTCTCTGCTGCAAGTACACCAGTCACCAGATTCCTCAGACCACCTTATTTCTCGAATGGTCTCCTATCTTGGAGGAATTCAATCAGTTTGTTCACATCAGCAGAATCCTTCTTCTGACGTGCTGTGGACAGATCTTTGTGCTGTTCACTACTGACAAATGCTACATTGCTAAGGTCCTGCATAGCTTGGGTCACTTCTGCAGACACCGGACTGGACATGCACCACACATTCCTTTGTGTTTCGGTCAATCCGCGTCCTCTGGTAAGACCCCCTGTTGTTTTGAGGGTTTTCATTAGGACCTGTTCTATTACTAGGTCGGGGACAACCCACCCCAGAGTCTGTCAGACCTTCGAACAACATGAAGTCCATCTTTGAACTTATTGAAAAGTCCCTCATTTCTGGTCTCGAGGTCAGACATCTTCTGCAATTAGATATGCAATTATTTTCTGTACAAGCTGTGTCCCGAAGCTGCAACGTATGGTAACATCTCCTTCATTGCTTCAAGATAGAGAGCCCAGTTCCCAGTCCTTTCTGATCATAGAAACTTTCGAATGATGTCAAGCATCATCATGTACATCATCCACAGCTGCCAAGTGTTCCTTCTTTCTTTGGGTGTGTCGGTCACATTGGAAATCAAGGCTTGTATTTCATTCAGTGTTGGTGACGATTCAACCTCCGACATGGATATCTCTCCTGAAATCAGTTGATTGAGCATCTTTGCAACGTCCTGCATGATGTCTGGGACATGTACCCCTTGATCCGTATCAGCTGATTCCTCGTCTTTTTTTTTTTTTTTTTTTTTTTTTTCTATATTCCAACTTACTTCCTCTCGGGCATAGGCTGAGAGCCTTAACATTCACCGCTTTACAATGAACAGTGAAGCCTGTGAGGTCTTGTTCCAGTCTAGGGAGTGAGACATGTGAAGCACGTAGAGTACAACGAGCACCTGCCATCTTGCCTTCACATGAGGCACGGTGCTCACTCATGGCCCGAAACGACCCCATCTCTGAAGCCGCTTCGTTACCGTGCTTCACTGTCTCACCCCCTACACTCGGACTCTCACACTTACACACACACAACGCCACCTGTTGATGACTATCAGCTGATTCCTCCGCCTGTGAACCATCTGTGACCACTGATGGCAGGGGTCCCTCTTCGTCCAATTCCTGATCATCGCCACATTCATCCTCGGTCTCTAGAGGTACCATGGAAAGGGAGCTTGAAGTCAGTTTGAAGCCAAGTGAATCTGCCAGTAGGATTGCATGGAGGGCAGTATCCACAAGGAAATGTCCCCTCAAAGCCCTGGTGTGACGCATGTCGAGTGTGAGCATGCTGTCCAGAACGCCCAGTCATGCCCCACTCTCGCTAGGATCGTCAGGGCAGGAACTTTGGCTGGAGTCTATGTAGAGTTTTCTAACTTAGTTCATGTGAGCCGTTGTACTATAAGTATTATGAATATGTATTTTGTTTTCATCTGAGTCAACGAGTTCTATTTTATATCATTAGTTATAAGTATTGTGTGTGAAACTTATTTGTAATGATGAGAGGAGAGAGAGAGAGATTACGTAACGGGGGTCAGTGAGTGCGCCATGCGGGAGGTGGGCCTAACTCACTAGCACTCCCCTCCTCCCTCCTCCCCCTCAGTGCGTGGGAAAGCCTTTGTCTATCACAAATTGAGAGAGATAAGTTACGTAATGATTGTCAGTGGGCGGTCCTTAGTTGTTTACGATATGCTCACTAGAGGGCCGAGTATAAAAAGGGAAGTCTCGCCACATTTTCTTCAGAACTCATTAGGCAGAGCGACTTCTCATTTCCCTTGCTACTATATTATATTCTTCTGACTGATGTGAACTTTCTCTACTACCGTACATTCTATCTCCTCTTTTCAAATACCCTTTTTAACCTCAATGGTCCCTTTGGTGCAGAGTTAGTCAGCCAACGTATTATCGCTTGAGTTCTCACGAGATATATGCCTAGTAGATAGCCTATTTTGGAAGGGATAATTTAGACTAGGATTGATTAATGTTTGTTGCACTCGTATATGCATTTCCCTGTGTATTATTATTATTGATCCTGTTTTCTGCTGGTCTAGGTAATGCTAGACTGGGATAAGGCTACTGGTGTTGTGATTCCCGATGTGTACTAGGTTTTGTTGAACCTGTACAATCGCAACGGGGACGTGGGAAGCCTAGGTGGTCTTTCTGACTGTGTACCTTGTGAGTTTAGCACTGTGTTGCGAGTGAGGGCTTTTGCCTCTGCCACCCAACACTGTGCTATCTCGGTTGCTTTGACTTTGAGAGGATCGCCAGGAGAGAACCAGATACTAGCGATCTGGATCTCTCAAGAGAGCATCCCGTCAATTAACGTAATTTGGCCGCACAGCCTTAAGGACCTCGCTAGGCTACGAGCCGCTTGCTCAGCCATTGTTTCCTAGCCTACTACATCCCAGCTAGACTTTGCTCGATCAGCAGATACAGAATAGTATTGAAGCTTTCCTTATGTATACTATTGTTTAAGCACTATTGATTTCATGTGTTTGCACGCTTAGCTACTTTAGTGATTAGTGGCCCACGAGCACAATCCGAGTAGGCTATTGCCGGTGCATTGGCGGAGTACTTCTTTTTAATGTTTGCCATTTACTATTGCATATTCTTATAATTCTTCTTATGTCCAATTTAAAACCTTTAATGATAATTAATTGTCAGTGTGTTGCTTATTTGGATAGCTGTTCAAAATCCGATACGTACTTCTTACGAGCATCCGAGAAGCATCTAACTTTTTCAGAAGATTCCTTGCTCGATGCTCAAGGGACTATTGATTAACGTAACGTAATAGTGCCGATCCGAAGTAGAGGGTGGAGGACTTCTTAAGTTCTTAGTCAAGGGTGGATTACTTCGGCTTCGGCCAACACTATTCTTTGGTGTTGTTGTTTTCTTACTTCTTTGTTTGATTGTTTGACCAGACTAGATAATTCCTGTCCTCTTTATTAGTCTGTTGTTGAACACTAGTACCGAGTTTCTGATATACCCCGTTATAGCAGATCGAACTCTGGAGGGTATTGGTGTTTTTTGTTCGGCTGGCAGTACTCAGGGTTTTGGGATCGTGTGTTTCCGTTGTGGCAGCGAGCCATACTCGAGTCCTGTTTGAGAGCCCTGGTGTACCCGAGTGCCAGGTCGTAACAAATGGCGACCTTGCTTAGGATTTTGTGAACAGTATAAATTTTTGCAGAGTTGTACAACATTTGTTTGTTTGAATTTTAGCGTGCATATTGAAGAATATTTTTTTTTGTATGGCAATTAGTAGAGCATTTAAGAGACTCCAGTTAATTTAGTAATTAGTGCTTGCATAGGAAGTTTAACACTTTTGTCTCGAGAATTTTTTTTGTGGACTTCAGTATGTCGTGCCCTAGCACTGACGAGGAGCGAGAGATGCCATTTGAAGAGGTGCCGTTAGTAACCAGTGAGGAGGATGCTAGAGTTTTTTGTGAGTAAGCGGTAACCACGTGACGGAGGAGAGGCTGACTGGGGTGGATGTTTATGGCTTGCACCTGATAGCCAAGGTTTTGGGCATTTCCAATGTAGTAGGGAGGTCCAAGGGGGAGCTGATTTCCTGGGTGTTGCGTGGGCGACATGGGGTTTCGGAGGAGAGGGCGTTTGGGGGGTTCCTCCCCAGATCCCCTCTCACTCGACTCCCACAGTGCCGTCCACTCAGTTACCGGAGGTTAGCACTCTCCCACAGAGGGATGAGAATTGGCAGATTGGAGTGCCCTCGGGTGGTGCACATGGTGGTTCCCCAGTTTTTGCCCCCCCTCCTTCAGTAGTGGCAGCTCCCTCTTCCTGCCTGTCTCCCAGATATGGTATTTTTTGACTTGAGCTTGCTAAGATTGAGGCTGAGTCTAGGAAGCAGGAGATTGAGGCTGAGACCAGGAGGCAGGAGGATGAGACTAGGAGGCATGAGAAGGAGATTGAGGCTGAGACGAGGAGGCATGAGATTGAGGTTAGGAGGCAAGAGGATGAGACCAGGAGGCATGAGGCTGAGCTTAGGTACGACTCAGAGAAATATTGTGCTCAATTAGATTTAGATAAGACTCGTGCAGAGTCGACAGGGATTCGGATGGGCCCGTGAGGGCCAAGTAAGAGAACAGTCCTTGTCCCACTTAGTCAAATTGGTGCCGGTATTTAGTGAAACTGAAGTCACAGAATTTTTTAATCGTTTTGAGAAGAAGTGTAGGGAGCATAATTGGCCTGAAGAGAAGTGGGCAGCGCTAGTCTCCTCAAGACTTACGGGTAAGGGTCTGAAGGCTTATGATGCACTGCCTTTAGAGTCTTGCATTGACTACCCAGTATTGAAGAGAGCTGTCCTACGGGCATACGAGTTGCAACCGGAAACATATCGATTGAAGTTTCGGGGTGTTACAAAGACTAGGGAGGCGACCTTTCTTGAACATGCCCGGGACTTAAAAGATGCACTTACAAACTGGACACGTTCTGAGAAAGCTGAGACGGCCGAACAGTTGACTGAGCTGTTTCTGCTCGAGCAGTTTTATAAGTGTACTGGTGCAGAAATGACTTTAACTATTAAAGAAAAGAACCCAAAAACTCTACTGGAGGCAGCTGAGATGGCTGACCTCCGGCTATCACTAATTCGTGGGTGCGGGTCTGCCCAGCGTAGTGAGGCAGGTAACAAGGGGCGTGACGCCCCACCCCCCCGAGTTAGTGATATACATTATGCAAACAAGTACAAGAGCCATGATACCAAGACTGACCACAAGACTAGCACCGTCCCATTTAAGAAGGGGCCGGGCCCTTCCCAGTACCAAGGGAAGCCCAAAGGGGAGTTGGAGTGTTATCATTGTCATGAAAAGGGGCACTTTGCAAGAGTCTGTCCTAGCAAACCACCTACAGCAGCTGTGTCCTTTGGCCTGCAACATTGGTGTGTCTCCGAAGTCTTCTGAGTTTGCCCGGGGCAGTTCGTCAGAGGCTGAGGCACAGCCAATGCAGAAGCACCTGGGAGGCTCGAACCCTGCTCAGGATGCTTTTTGCGACCATAGAGGGCGGGGTTGCGTGATGTGGGCGGGGCGCAAGCATGGAGTAGAGGTCTTGCGTGATACAGGTGCTTCCCAGACTCTGATGAATAACTTGACTGGCTACCCTATAAATGCGGCTCGGGTGGTAGTGGTGCAGGGTATTAATGCAACTCGGTCATACCCGCTGGTGCGGTTGGAGTTGGAGGTGGATGGTGTGGCACGTGAATTGGATGTCGGGATTGTGGAGAAAACTGCCAGTGGAGGGCGTCGACCTTCTTCTCGGCAACGACTTTGCAATGCCCGCTTCTGAGGTTTCTACCCTTAGTCGTTGCCGAGAGGCCGGCCGACGTGAGTAGGGAAGAGCAAGAGTGGGTCGAGCGGTGCCAGACACAACCCATGGCGTGTGTTGTCACCCGAGCTCGGGCAGCTAAAGTGTCACAGCCTAGTCCTCCGTCTTCAGACCAGCGGAGGAATGATCAACAGGAGGAGGCTAAAGCTGGAGTTGGTTTTAAGAGTTTTGACTCGGCGGCTCTCCCGGGTGATTTCAGTATTGGCACCTATGTTAGAGTCTGGAGAGGCCCCAGGACCTGTCACAGCTAGTGAGGAGGTAGGGCAGGAAGAGACTCCGAGGCAGCAACGTTACACACGGAGAGAAAAAAAGGGTTGCTCAGTTTGATATTGGGGGAGGACTTCGGTTGCTTCGGAAGCATCTAGACAGGTTGGTTCCCTCAGATATTTGTAAAACTGCAGTTGGAGGATCCGGAAGTTCAGAAGTGTGGTAATGGTGCTGTCGAGATCAAACACGAGGACGGGGAAGCATGTCATGTGAACCTGTTGGAGGAGTTTGTGAGGCAACCACCTGAGCAGCCTACTGTCCCTGCGTTGGTCTGCCGCGGCCAAGGTGGAGAAGGAGAGGGGGGCAGTAGGGCACAGGTGGAGGAGAGTAGGGATTGTCATGTCTCGGCGGAGCAGTGGGCGGGGGACACGAGTCTGGTGGCTGTGGAAGCGCTAGAGCACCTGCCTGAGCAGCAGTGTGCAGCACTCCAGCACCAGCTCGGTTCATACCCCACTGGTCGTGCCGAGCCCCTGAGTCTCACAACTCGGGCGGTGCAAGATGTTCCACGGGCAGGTCACGTGAATGTTGAAAGACCGTTAGCCTCATTGTTTCGGTGGTTCAAGGTGGGCGACGAGGCTTTGGCATGGTTGCCAGGTCAGGGTCGACCCATGGCTGCCCAGGGTGGTGGTCAAAAGGAGGACATTGAGCAGATTGGTGAGGTTGGCTGTGGAGTGGATGTGCCCGGTCGTCACATAGCCTCCCAATGCTGCTCTAGTCTAATGCAACAGCCCTACCATAGACCGACTGTATCTGGCCATGTCTCTAAAAGCGGTGATGCTGAGCAGGCAGATGTCGTCACAAGGAATGCGGGGGTGCGCATGTACGGTATCGGCGGGGAAGCCTTAGCAATAATGAACTATGGGAGTGACTGCACGGGTGGTACTGATTGTCCCTCTCATGACCTGGCTGTTCTAGGGACGAAGGTGGAGAAGGAGGGAGACTACAGGTTAGAAGCTGCGGTCTCGGCTGGGTTGTGGGAGGGCGCAAGGCAGTTGTTTACTAGGCTATGGCAGTACTTTCGCATGTTTGTTGCTTCTCCAGGCCTGATGTACGGGGTAGAATCCGACATGCAGGCTGGAGATAGTGCAAGGCTCAGTTTAATTCCCTACCGTATAAATCCTGCTCGACAGCCTATGGTGCAAGCAGAGCTGGATTACGTGGGGACGAAGGGTCTGAGGGATAAGGAATGTCGGGAGTGGTCGTTGCCTGTAACTTTGCAACCGTGGTTAAGTGGCAAGATCAGTGAGTGTGTTGATTGCGAGAGTGTGTGTGCATTATCCCTGACAGACGCCTATGCCTTATCAAGAGTTGACGACACCATAGACCGCCTCGGGGCTGCATCGCCTATCACGAAAGTAGATTTAGTAAAAGGTTACTGGCAAGTACCTTTGTCCGAGCGTGCTAAAGAGGTATGTGGTTTTGTTGTGGACGGGAGTACCTACCAGTGCAATGTTATGCCTGACGGACTTAAGAATGCACTAGCAACGTTTCAGAACCTGATGAATGAAATTGAAAAGGACGATGATGCGCTGGGGCATTTCGAGGTCTATGTTCCAGCCTATGGTCCGGTCGTTGTAGTTTACCCAGATCATCACCCTCTCAAGATCTTGGACCAGTTTCACAATCGGAATATGAGGCTGACCAGGTGGTCACTAAGGTTATTGGTATATAACCTGGACATACGCCATATTGCTGGTTGTGATAACGTGGTTGCAGATGGTCGTTCAAGGGTATATAATCCTGGGTAGATTGACACACGGGTAGCCTCCTGCTTTAGTTTGAATAGTATTTTGCGCTTGGTGCTTGTTGGCTCGCGATTGTAGCCCAGCGTATTGGGTCATAAAGCAGGAGTTGAGCGTTTGGTATAGAAGAAAATAGGCTGCCCTTATAGTGCAGCCGGAAAAAAAACATATTAAAATATAAAAAAATCATATAAAAACTCGTTCTTTTTTATATAGATAATTATATAAGTTTGTCATAGCCTATTGAGTTTGAGTAGTCCACGAACTATCAAACGGCTGAGCTGCTGTAAGCTCGCTCTGGGAGCATGATATTGTGTCTTTTTACTATTGTTGGGAGGAGTTGTAAAATGTGAATTTTTTTTTAATAGTGAGATGTGGTTTGGTGATAAACTCAGCTTTGTTTTAGTGCCATGCGGTCGCTGGGTGTGAGGGGCTTGATGGGGTTCTGTGTGTCAGATTTTAGCTCAGGGTTGAGCAAGTAAAATCTTGGGGGAGGTGTGACGCATGTCGAGTGTGAGCATGCTGTCCAGAACGCCCAGTCATGCCCCACTCTCGCTAGGATCGTCAGGGCAGGAACTTTGGCTGGAGTCTATGTAGAGTTTTCTAACTTAGTTCATGTGAGCCGTTGTACTATAAGTATTATGAATATGTATTTTGTTTTCATCTGAGTCAACGAGTTCTATTTTATATCATTAGTTATAAGTATTGTGTGTGAAACTTATTTGTAATGATGAGAGGAGAGAGAGAGAGATTACGTAACGGGGGTCAGTGAGTGCGCCATGCGGGAGGTGGGCCTAACTCACTAGCACTCCCCTCCTCCCTCCTCCCCCTCAGTGCGTGGGAAAGCCTTTGTCTATCACAAATTGAGAGAGATAAGTTACGTAATGATTGTCAGTGGGCGGTCCTTAGTTGTTTACGATATGCTCACTAGAGGGCCGAGTATAAAAAGGGAAGTCTCGCCACATTTTCTTCAGAACTCATTAGGCAGAGCGACTTCTCATTTCCCTTGCTACTATATTATATTCTTCTGACTGATGTGAACTTTCTCTACTACTGTACATTCTATCTCCTCTTTTCAAATACCCTTTTTAACCTCAATGGTCCCTTTGGTGCAGAGTTAGTCAGCCAACGTATTATCGCTTGAGTTCTCACGAGATATATGCCTAGTAGATAGCCTATTTTGGAAGGGATAATTTAGACTAGGATTGATTAATGTTTGTTGCACTCGTATATGCATTTCCCTGTGTATTATTATTATTGATCCTGTTTTCTGCTGGTCTAGGTAATGCTAGACTGGGATAAGGCTACTGGTGTTGTGATTCCCGATGTGTACTAGGTTTTGTTGAACCTGTACAATCGCAACGGGGACGTGGGAAGCCTAGGTGGTCTTTCTGACTGTGTACCTTGTGAGTTTAGCACTGTGTTGCGAGTGAGGGCTTTTGCCTCTGCCACCCAACACTGTGCTATCTCGGTTGCTTTGACTTTGAGAGGATCGCCAGGAGAGAACCAGATACTAGCGATCTGGATCTCTCAAGAGAGCATCCCGTCAATTAACGTAATTTGGCCGCACAGCCTTAAGGACCTCGCTAGGCTACGAGCCGCTTGCTCAGCCATTGTTTCCTAGCCTACTACATCCCAGCTAGACTTTGCTCGATCAGCAGATACAGAATAGTATTGAAGCTTTCCTTATGTATACTATTGTTTAAGCACTATTGATTTCATGTGTTGCACGCTTAGCTACTTTAGTGATTAGTGGCCCACGAGCACAATCCGAGTAGGCTATTGCCGGTGCATTGGCGGAGTACTTCTTTTTAATGTTTGCCATTTACTATTGCATATTCTTATAATTCTTCTTATGTCAATTTAAACCTTTAATGATAATTAATTGTCAGTGTGTTGCTTATTTGGATAGCTGTTCAAAATCCGATACATACTTCTTACGAGCATCCGAGAAGCATCTAACTTTTTCAGAAGATTCCTTGCTCGATGCTCAAGGACTATTGATTAACGTAACGTAATAGTGCCGATCCGAAGTAGAGGGTGGAGGACTTCTTAAGTTCTTAGTCAAGGGTGGATTACTTCGGCTTCGGCCAACACTATTCTTTGGTGTTGTTGTTTCTTACTTCTTTGTTTGATTGTTGACCAGACTAGATAATTCCTGTCTCTTTATTAGTCTGTTGTTGAACACTAGTACCGAGTTCTGATATACCCCGTTATAGCAGATCGAACTCTGGAGGGTATTGGTGTTTTTTGTTCGGCTGGCAGTACTCAGGGTTTGGGATCGTGTGTTTCCGTTGTGGCAGCGAGCCGTACTCGAGTCCTGTTTGAGAGCCCTGGTGTACCCGAGTGCCAGGTCGTAACACTGGCAACAGCTTTACCACTCATGATGTGAGCGACAGTGTTGCTGGCAAACACTTGTTCCAGGATTTCCTTCAATCCAGATCCCTCCATCAGATGACCAATGCAGCCCAAGTAGCTCATGAGAGTGTGGAAGCCTCCGAGTCTCAGTATAATTGATTGGAGTGGACTTCCTTCCCTCTCGTTTTCCAGGATGGTAGTAGCCTTTCACCAGAGTGGCTGATCGAAGGTGATCACTGGAGTAACATCATAATGACTGGAATGCTCACGCACAAAACACAAAGTGGAGTATATGCACGTCAGGTCTCTGGGATCCATGTCAATCATTGGCAATAACCTTACCGATGATACACCAGGATGGTCTCCTTTGGAGACTAGTTGCATGAAACCTGACCAGCCTGGTCTCTGTGGTCTGACTGGAAAGGTTGTTTTCCACAACAGATCCACATGGGCCAGTTCCTCTTGTGACTTCATCCCAGATAACAGGATTTTCCTGTACTCGAGCTTTTTCATTCCATTCGTTGGGGCCACATAGTGTCGAATATCAATCTTGCCAACCTGGGATATATCACTTGCAGTCACAGTTATCCGTCTTATAATAGATTACCTTTGGGGTAATGTTGGCAACTATGCCCATGCCGTGAAATGTACACTACCATCTAGGGTTCGCACATTGTGGTCCACGTTATCTGCAGCATATTGGATGAAATGGCCTGGTATATAACCTGGTATATCCGCCCCACTCTGAGTAGCAGCACACCTTTCATACTTATGAATTTCACTATAGCTACTGCAAAAGCCATGCTTGTATAATGTGTCTACGAGATAACGAGAAGCAAAGTGTGAGTGCAATTGCACACCTAGGCCTAACTGCAATGGGGCTATAAGAACTCTGGGCCTAGTTGCCTGCATTACTGCTTGTCCAATTGAAGACACTCTTAGAGACTTGAGATCCTTGTCCGTTCCGACCAAAAGACAGTCCAAAAAATGTTGCAAAGAGTTGGGCAAGAATGCACAAGTCATATCAACAGAAGACATTTCAATGGAGGTAGGGTAAATGTCCTTGTCATGAACTACTGTCTTTATGTCAGACTTTACCAGTTTTGCCGCTGTCTCGATCAACCAAAGTTTTTCAGCCTCAGTATCAGAAGTTTTGGGTTGACTAAAAAAGTCACTGATAATTGAATGCCTTCGGACATTCTGAGAATGGCTACATGGAATGTTAGTGGCATGAATGATGGCACAAAAGAGAGAGAGGTTCTGGAAGTGTTAGTGAATGCCAGGCTGGATGTATGTGGAATGACAGAGACCAAATGGAAAGGTTCAGATGTGAGAGAGTGGGAGTGTGGAATGGGTGTGTGTGCTGGAGTGAGTGAAGGAACAGCGAGAGAAGGTGCATGTTTGTTTGTAAGTAGCAAATGGAAGGAATGTGTAAGAGAGTATGGGTCTGTGGGTTCAAGGATTGTGTGGGTGAGAATGAAAGTAGGAATACAAACGTGGGTGATTGTATGCGTGTATGCCCCGACAGAGGATATACTTGAAAGAAAGAAAGAGGAGTTCTGGATGAATGTGGAGGCGTGCCTGGAGAAGTTTGACAAGAACGAAAGAATATTTCTGATTGGAGATATGAATGGTAAGGTGGGTGATAGGAAAGTTGAGGGAGTGGTGGGAGGGTGGGGGGTACCATCAGAGGTGAATGGGAATGGTAGTGCACTTGTGGACGTATGTGTGGGGAGGAGGCTGTGGATAGCCAACACCTTCTTCCGACACAGAATGATCCACAGGTACACGTGGAAACGGATGTTGACGATGAAGGATAAGAGAGTGGTGGAACGAAAGTCATTGATTGATTATGTATGTGTGGATGAACGAATGAAGAAATCTGTGATGGATGCTAGGGTGTATAGGGGTATTGGAGGGGGTCTGTCTGATCATTATGTAGTGGTAGCTAAGGTTAGGATACAAAAGAAGTGGGTGAGGAGAGCGGGAGGGAGGCGAGAGGAGGGTGGAATGGTGAGGAGGGTGGAGAGGTTGCAGGAGGAGGAAGTCAGGGAGGAGTACAGGAGAGCAGTGGAAAGACGACTAGGTGGGTTCGACCTGGAAGTTATGGAGGAAGTGGAGGAGATGAGCAAGGTGTTTAAGGATGAGATCTGTGCAGCATGTGAGGAGGTGTGTGGAGTGAGGAGAAGAGGGAGGGGAGTGAAAGGTACAGCATGGTGGACAGAAGAGGTAAGAATAGCTGTGGAAGAAAAGAAGAAAGCATATAGAGAGTGGTTGGGTAGTAGAGGGAATGAAGATTCCGAGAGACAGAAACGAGCGAGGTACGTGGAGAGTAAGAGGGTGGTGAAGAGAGTAGTGAAGGAAAGTAAGAGAAGAGTAGATGAGGAATTTGGAAGGAATCTGAGTGTAAAATGGAGGGAGAGTAAGAAACTGTTCTGGAAAGAAGTCAAGAAAGTTAGGGAAGGTAGCAAGGGAAACAGTAAGGGTGTGAAAGATAAGAATGGGAGAATGCTAGCCGAGAAGCAAGAGAGAGTCGAAAGATGGAGGGAGTACTTCAGTGAGTTGCTAAATGAAAGGAATGAAGAGCCAGCAAACATAGCTGGATATGGTATGGGAGGGAGAAGAAGAGAAGTAGTGGAGGAGGAGGTGGGGATCAGGAGGTCAGAAGTGTGGGAAGCCATGAAAAGAGTGAAGTTGGGGAAAGCACCAGGAACAGATGGAGTGTGTGGGGAAATGTTGAGGTATGGTGGTGAGATAGTGATAGAATGGGTATGGAAAATGTGCAAACTAGCATGGGAGAAGGGGAGTGCACCCGATGACTGGAAGACTGGCATAATAGTCCCCCTATATAAGGGCAAAGGGGAAAGAGGAGTGTGTGGTAACCACCGAGGAATATGTCTTCTAAGCGTAGTAGGGAAGGTATACAGTAGGGTAGTGATTGAGAGAGTGAGAGTGAGAACGGAGAAATGGATAGGCGACGAGCAGGGAGGCTTTAGGAAGGGAAGAGGATGTGTAGATCAGATTTTTACCCTGAATTGTGTTGTGGAGAAGTATCTGGAGAAGAAACAAAAGGTGTATGTTGCCTTTATGGACTTGGAGAAGGCCTATGACAGAGTGGATAGAGAAGGTTTGTGGAAAGTACTTAGAATATACGGAGTAGAGGGCAAGTTGCTGAAAGCAGTGAAGAGCATGTATGAGGGTGCAAAGGCGGCAGTACGTGTGGAGAGTGAGCAGAGCGAGTTCTTTGACCTGAATGTTGGTTTGAAACAGGGGTGTGTGATGTCCCCGTGGTTGTTTACTGTATATATGGATGGAGTTATGAAAGAAATACTATCAAGAGCAGTGGATGTTGGTGTATCGCTGAAAAGGGAGGGAATTGAGTGGAAGCTACCTATACTGCTGTTTGCGGATGATACAGTTCTGATGAGTGATAATGAATGGGAGTTGCAGGGTCTGGTAAATGAGTTTGGAACAGTGTGCGAAAAACGGAATTTGAAGGTAAATACGGGGAAGAGCAAGGTTATGGTCTTCGAAAGGGGTGAAGTCACAGAGTGTGAGATGAAGCTGAACGGTCAGGCTATGGAGATCGTCAACTCTTTTAAGTATCTGGGCAGTGTGTTGAGTAAAGATGGGACTATGGATGAAGAGGTGCGGGAGAGGGTACAACAGGGGAAGAGGGTTGTAGGAACGCTAAAAGCAGTAACAAGAAATAGGGTGGTCAGTATGGAAGTGAAGAAGTCCTTGCATGACAGTGTGGTAATCCCGACACTGACTTACGGAAGCGAAGCATGGACGTTGGTTGAGAGACTCAGACCAAGAGTGAGAGCAGTGGAAATGAATTACTTAAGGAGTGCGTGCGGAATTACATGGAGGGATAGACAGACTAATGAGGAAGTAAGAAGGAGGTGTGGTGTGGAGGTAGATGTGCTGGAAAGTGTGAAAAGGAACAACTTGAGATGGTTCGGCCATATGGAACGTATGGAAAGCGAGAGAATGACTAAGAGGGTGTACGAGAGCGAGGTGGAGGGACAGAGGGGGAGAGGTAGACCGAATATGAGGTGGAAGGATGGAGTGAGGAACTACATGAATGAAGGCGGTGCTGGTTGGGAGGAGGGGCGTCGACTGACTGGGGACAGAGGTGCATGGGGGCGGTTCGTTCGTGGCCACCCCTTCGGGGATCACGGCGTCGGGCAATAGATAGATAGATAGATAATTGAAGCAGCCTTTTGTCGAAATGTGACGATGTTTTTCTTCCCCTTGATCTCGGTAATGACAATTTTGTCTCCAAAATGTTCTTTGAGTTTCTCTTTCATGTGCGTTTGTCCATATGGCTCAATCTCAGAATTCTGTAGGACATTGGCCATTTGTGAAATGAGATCTTGAACAGTGGTAAGTTCTTCATCATTCGCTTCAAGGTTGCCAACCACTTTCAAGAAAGCCTGCTCCCTTTCGCTAGCAATGGGCCGCCCAACCTTCCTTCTCTTGGAGGATTGAGCAGCGTCACTTCAAAAGCATTCAAGGACTTGTTTCATTGTTCTAAAGTTCACATTACAAGACTGATGATACATAGCATCGGCAGCATGTAGATCTTGGACAGAGTTTATTCTTGACAACACAGTTTCTCCCCATTCATCATTACGTTCTCTGCATTTCTTCCTAACAGTGTCTTGAAAGTCGAACGTGCGGACAGACACGAGGACATGATCTTTCTGCCATCCTTGGTATCGGTCACCATTTCCACAGAACAAACAGTGATCTTGATAACTAAATTTTGGATCAGTTGAGCGGAGACTAAGACGTCTGTCAGCTGATGAGATACGTTTACGTCTGCCACCATCTCTGTTGTAGTCTCTTCAGCACTTTGTATGCACCTGCTGACCTGGCACGACCTGTACATTGTCATCGGCTCCTGCACTAGCACTTACTTCACAACCTTTCTCCATCAGCGTCACTACCGGGGATCCATTAGATAGTGGTTCACTACAGAAGACACACTCAGCCATACCAGCCCTGAAAAAAAGTAATGTCAATAACATTACAATAACAATACAAAAATAATACAATAACTCTGGGATACCACTCAGACTTCACTCTGTGCACGACTGTCTTGCTCGCTTGCTAACACTGACTACTTCACGCTCAGCTCTAGGTGTCTCGCTTTCAGACTCCTGATGATTTTGATTCAGGCTCACCAGGCTTCCACCTGTTGATAAATGTCTCAGGGGAGTAATTCTTATGCCAAGGGCTAGTGATGAAGCCACTCATCTGACATGTTGACTTAGGTTATCGTGCTGATGGGTAAAGGGTTAAAACCATGGGCTTACCTCTAAAAGTGGCCTTAAATATGACTGCATCCATTCGAAATCATGTTTTTATGAAAGATTAGCTATGAAAACATAGGTGTAGGTACCAATTTTAGATTCCTACTGTGACAATTGGCCGAGTTGCATCATGATGTATGCAGGAAAACTGGCTCATAGATATACAATTTGCAATGGTAAAATTTAGCATGTTCCAATATTTGGACTAAGTGGGATTTTTTATATGTTTTTTCTAACTCCTCAGTCCACCAAATAAAACTGGTTTCGTTTCTTTTGCGATTAGTGACGGGTTTGGCCAAATTTGCACCAGAATGACTAGACTATATATGTGGAATGACTCGTAGAGACAGATCGAGGAATTAAGAGGTACCGGTACGTAGTAGAGTGGGACAGCAACCTTTGCCGGCCAGAGTAAACTGAAGGGTGCTGTGTTTTAATGGACGTATTGAGCAAATGGGAGATGAAAGGCTTACAAAAGAGTGTATATGAGTATGACACAAGGGGAGGTAGCCTGGTAGGAAGACCTACGTTTAGATGGAGAGTTTGTATAGTACAAGTGTTGGAAGATAGATAGATGACTGTAGAATAAGTAAGAGAAGTGATAATAATTAGGAATGAATGAAGAATGCTTGTGAATAGATGAGTGATAACGCGGTCGTTGGGAAAGGGTTCACTGGGTCTTCTCCTGGGTGACCTAGATGTGTTTAAGTTTGTGTTTTGTTTTTTGGTGTGTTGTGTTGTCCCTGTTCGGGCTCTGTCTCGAGTCGGCCACCCCCAGCTATGGGGTATGTGCCTGAGTATATACATACATACATACATACATACATACATACATACATACACACATACATACACATTATGATTTGAAGTTTGCAATGATGCTCTCTACATTCAGTGAAGTTCGTTAGCTACCGGTAATATATTATTTCAGGTCCTATATTTAACTTAATTAAAATATGAATTTTGATTTAAGTTTTACACTGAAATTATTCAACCGTCATGTGTCAGGCCACCTCAGAGGGAGAATGATGCCAGATACTAATTAATTATTTACATTATTACATTTAAATAAATTTCAAGTAATCACGATTGTAATCATGATTACAAAGCTTGTAATCGTAATCGTAATCAATTACATTCAGGTCTTCTGTAATCATAATCGTAATCTTAAAATTCGGCTGTAATCGTAATCATAATCAATTACACTGCTCATGTAATCGCCCCATCCCTGCAGGCTGAGCAACACACACACACACACACACACACACACACACACACACACACACACACACACACACCTGCAGGGGTCGGGTAATGAAGTAGTATCAGATTACGATGCTACTTACCGCTCTCTCTCTCTCTCTCTCTCTCTCTCTCTCTCTATATATATATATATATATATATATATATATATATATATATATATATATATATTAGACTAGGCTAAGCACACCCCGACCTACAGTAACACAGTTAAACAGAGGGCGACAGCTTGGTAAACACATGTCGTATATATTTTTCTACTGAAAAATTTACAAATTTATCTCGAAGGAGGGTCTTTTGAGTTATTTTTCTTTTAAAGGTTTGATAGAGGTCTAGGGAACAAACTAAAACAAATACATATACCGGTTATAATACATATACCGGTTATAATACATATACCGGTTATAATACATATACCGGTGAAATACATATACCGGTTATAATACATATACCGGTTATAATACATATACCGGTTATAATACATATACCGGTGAAATACATATACCGGTTATAATACATATACCGGTTATAATACATATACCGGTTATAATACATATACCGGTTATAATACATATACCGGTTATAATACATATACCGGTTATAATACATATACCGGTTATAATACATATACCAGTTATAATACATATACCGGTTATAATACATATACCGGTTATAATACATATACCGGTTATAATACATATACCGGTTATAATACATATACCGGTTATAATACATATACCGGTTATAATACTTTTTTTTTTTTTTTTTTTTTTCTATGTGATTGAGGGAGGCAAAAGGCATAACTGCCTATAGCGAGTGCCTCCCCCATAGTTGAAAGAGTGACAGGGCCAAAATCAAGGGACGTTCGAGCCAAAATGCCTGGACACACGGAGTTTGAAGCAATTTAAGTCATAGGAAGAGGGAAAGACTGATTCTGGGAGAGAGTTCCAGAGCTCAGATGTTGAGTAGAAGAAAGTTTGAGAGTAACGTTTCACTCTTGGGTTGGAGAGTTGCACAGAGTAGGGGTGGGATTGAGTTGCAAGACGGGTACCACGTGCCCTACGTAAAGGAGGTGGTATGCACTGGGATAGCTCTGAGGAACACTGATTATTATAGTAGCGATAGAATAGCGAGAGAGATGCAACATTGCGGCGGAGACAGAGAGATTGCAGAGAGTTGGTGAGTGGACGGGAGTTAATGATACGAAAGGCCTTCCTTTCAACTTTGTCTAGGAGAGCGGTGTGAGAGGAACCTCCCCACACATGTGAACAATACTCAATACAAGGGCGCACTATGCCCCTGTACAGAGCAAGAAGCTGTGCAGGGGAAAAGAACCCCCTAAGGCGGTTGAGCACACCCAGCTTCTGGGAGGCTGCCTTAGCAAGACTGGTAATATGGTCCTTCCAAATGAGAGCAGAAGAAAAAGAGACACCAAGAATATTGAGAGAAGATGAAGGGTTGATTTTTGTATTGTTGAAGAATAAGGGATAGTCCGCTGGGAGATCCTGACGGGTAGATAGATGGAGAAATTGGGTTTTGGAAGCATTAAAGTTAACAAGGTTTTCTCTGCCCCAATTGGAAATAGTATTTAGATCAGAATTTAAGAGTTCTATGGCTTCATTACGTTTGTCGTTGAGGGATTGCTGGCTGGGGCGTTCTGAAAAACTAATGGAGTAGTGTAAGGTTGAGTCGTCTGCGTATGAATGGATGGGAATTAAGGTACAGTTAAGGAGATCATTTATAAAAATTAGAAAGAGAATAGGAGATAGGACAGAGCCCTGAGGAACACCGGAGTTTATAGGGTGAGGAAGTGAACAATGGCCGTCCACAACCGCAGCTATGGAACGGCCGGAAAGGAAATTAGAGACAAAGGCACAGATGGAGGGATAGAAACCGAAGGAGGGTAGTTTAGAAATTAAAGATTTATGCCAGACTCTATCGAAGGCTTTCGATATGTCTAGTGCAATAGAAAAAGTCTCACCGAAGTCCCGAAAGGAGGATGACCAAGAGTTAGTAAGATATGAAAGAAGATCACCAGTAGAGCGACCCTTAAGGAAGCCATACTGGCGATCTGAGAGCAGATTATGAGAAGAGAAATGCTTAAGAAATTTGGAAGCAAGAATAGTTTCAAAAACTTTAGAAAGACAAGAGATAAGAGCAATTGGACGATAGTTGGAGGGTTGAGAGCGGTCACCCTTCTTTGGGACAGGTTGAATGTGAGCAAACTTCCAGCATGAAGGGAAGACGTTAGAGGATAGACAGAGACGAAAGAGTTTGCCTAGGCAGGGAGTCAGCACGGAAGCACAGTTTTTGAGAACAACAGGAGGAACACCGTCCGGACCGTACGCCTTATTAGTGTTAAGCCCAGAGAGGGTAGAAAGTACATCTTTAGAAGAGATTAGGATATTAGGCATAAGTAAGAGAGAGGAGGGCGGAGAGGGAGGAATAGCACCGGAATCATCCAAGGTGGAGTTTCTAGCAAAAGTTTGAGCGAAGAGTTTAGCTTTGTCAGAGGAAGAAGTGATGGTTGTGCCATCAGAGTTATGCCTTTTTATTGTTCATCCTGTCGTATAACATTATTGCGTCAGCGGGATCTGACCTAAGCTGTTTGTGCGCCTTTTCCTCCTTTACTCAATAAATTATATCAATTCATAGATGACTTCAATATAATTATCCCATCAATGGCATATGTTTCAATATGTTCAGAACACTATGATCTGTACTATATGTTATAATGAATATTGTTATAAATAAGTATTTATATAGGCTACTCTTACTATGATGTTTAATTACCAGGTAATCACGAACATCTGTGTTGTTTTCAACTTTTCGACTTCTCATTTATTAGTCATCAAGATCTAAAGTTACCAATATACAGTATACGATCTCCGTATTAACCTTGAGTGTCGTATACATTAAAACGAAGACTCATATTATTATGCCTATTATTTTACTTTGCCATGAAACTTAATTAAACAGTTTAATACACTAAACAATATATTAGATGCAAAGTCACACAGGGAAAATGAACTAACAATTTTCCAAAATAATAGAAACAATAAAGAATAGGAAATTATGTATCATTACTCAAATATTAGCCTACACATTTGCAGTCCGTGATTACCTGGTCCTCCTCTTTCTCCCAAAGGGACTTACTTACTGTCTGTCGTCCTTCGACCTTGGGCATGGAATCGTTATCTCCCTATCACACTGGCTTAAGGGGAGAGTTCTAGTTTGTTGCCTAGTCCTCTATCAAGCATTAACACATTTAATATCTCCCAAGACTCCCTTTCAAGATAAATGTGTCATTTTTTTGGTAGAAAACTGTCCCTGCCCAAGGTCGGTTAACTCTATTATTTCAGACTCGCTGTCGCTCACCAGGAAAAATAATAGACACCTAAATAGTAAGAAAAGTTTTAATATTGACAAAAAAAAAAAAAAAAAAAAAAATATTTAGGAGACAATGAACGGAGGAAGGAAAAACACAGATAAAACAAAAAGGTCCATGTGCCTAAAGGCATCCTCCATTCATAAAATGTTTGTAACAGCTGGATTTAAACATTTGTAGATTGTAAGTTTGTGGAAAGCAATTCGAGGGAAGTGAATTCCAAAGAGTAGTAGTTCTAGGGATAAATGAATTTTGATAAGCAGAAGTTCTGCATTGTGGAGGAGAAAGTGTAAATTCGTGGGCGCTCTCAGCTGCCCTAGTTCTACGGGGAAAGATGTGGAGAGGCGGCACAATTGAAGCAAGTTCCTCGGAACAATTGCTGTGAAAATATCTGTAGAATAATGCAAGGGATGCAACGTTTCTTCGTATGGATAATGTAGGAAGGTCCTGTGTGATTGCAGGGTTATTGATTAATCTAATAGCTTTATTTTGAATGTTGTCCAAAATTTTGTACCAAATGGGGCGAAAAGTTATAAAATAGCCAAGCTAATGGGGCAAACGCCTTAAAATGTCTCAACATTAATGGGGCTAAACATGAGGGAGAAAGGGGTTCAGAAAAAACACCCTCAAGTGTAAATCTGCCCTTAACGCATGACCGTCGTCATACGAATATCTGCTGAACTCCCTCCTCGGATTGATTTACTCCAATTTTGGCCTGAATAGATTCCGTCTGTAGGCTGTTATTAATGTTTCGCAATCGCTACTAAGAAGTCGAGGCTATATACCATATTAACGCAAATATGATTAGTTTGACCGCTAATACAATTTAAAAATTGACAGGAATTGAAGATCAATATGATCGAGAATACACCGACGAATGTCAGTTTATTAAGTAGCGCAGTGGTAACCGTAATAGGCATACATTCAAAGTGTAGGAGTTCGAGCCCCTCGGACGTAGTTTGCTATCTTTTTAATTCGTAATTTGGATAATTTTAAACAAATGTACTACAATGTTTGAAATTGGTTAAAGTATATAGAGTTTATAAAGCATATGTTTCTTGATTACAATAGTCTTACAATATTTTCGAATCTACTGTTATTACACTAACTACCCTAATGTAACTAGCCTAACTGCTAACTTAATTTTATCCTTTCATAATTTAACTTATTGTGTCCTAACTTAATGTTATATCCTAACCTAGATTACCATATCCTAGTTTATATACTAAACTACAGTATTATTGTATATAATAACCCAAGACACTCAACACGTATTATATATGAAATTAACACATTATCTGCAAATTATGTTATTTCACTTCCTATAATGTAATTCTAAGTAAAAACTAAAACAAACCAAAATATATCATTACAAAAATATCGCTGCCACGGGAGACTCGATCCCCGGTCAGTAACCTGTTGAGTACCGGTACCTTCCTTGTAACTATATTTTGGCTACCGGTACCATTAGACAATATTAGTTAGCTTAAATAGGGCCCCCAGCGATTAACAGGCTTTGAACTATCTCACTTAACCCTTTTACTACCACAAATCCTTAAACTGCACAATCGTCTAAATATAGCTAGAATATATTACATTGACGTCGCCAGCAAAGAAGTGGTTAATATTACAGCCAGTGTCTCCCACAAAAACAAAAAAACACTAAATACGATTATTGAAGACACATGCAATCCATAGCGGATTATCCCCTTCAGCACGATGACGGCTTTTTACCCTTGATTCTGGCTAAAATTACAAAATTATATTAGCTTCAGAATTACTATGTGTTATTCAGAGGCTTTTTTGAGACAGTACTTACCCCTTTGAGTCCTAGAGGTAGATTATAAACCAAGGAAAATCATCTAATGGTAACCAGAATATGATCAACATTACATCATTGTGCTAAAGGGGTTAATTATAAGACCATTTAACCGTTTTCCAGTTCATAATATATATGTATGTTCTACATTGTTCAGGCTTTATATCATTAGTTCGGAATTCAGTTGAGATGAAAGACCGGTACGCAAATCGTAGATATGATGAATGACGACGGAAAATAGGCCAGTGTGATAGCCCCTTAAGACTAAGATTTCCAAGGAACAAACTCGTTTCTCAGGTAATATGTTCACTTTGCATACAGTTATGTCAGAGCATATCTAAGGTTGCAAATATATCCGCAGTTAATTAGAACTACTACCAGTTATTGGAATATATCCGCAGTTAATTAGAACTACTACCAGTTATTGGAATATATCCGCAGTTAATTAGAACTACTACCAGTTATTGGAATATATCCGCAGTTAATTAGAACTACTAGCAGTTATTGGAATATATCCGCAGTTAATTAGAACTACTAGCAGTTATTGGAATATATCCGCAGTTATTGGAATTGTTGAAGGTTCCTATTGTGAAATGACCATTTCTGCCTCTACTGTGTGAACTTTAATATATAATATGACAAATTACATATATTATATAATATGACAAATTACATATAATTATGGATGGGTATATTATATCATACTCAGAGATCAAGCAAAATACAACCATACTGAAATACACATCACTAGAGGTTTAAAGTAAGCCCGATAATGTTGTGGCATTAAAACAAACGTGTTTTGCAATTAACTGGGTGTAATTTATCATATGGTCGGTTATGTCACCTGATGGTAAATTGAATCCCGTAGCAACTGATTTATCAATACGTAATGGACAAATATGAAAATATGTCATATTACTGCCAAGTCCTCATAATAAACAACATATTTTGCTATATTTTCTTCGTAATAGTTGAGTAATAAAGATGAGAACATGACAATTTACCATCAACTAAAATTAAACAAACTATAGTTATAAATCACGGCAATATGACTATCAACACAATTGTATGACGCTTTTATAATTGTTGCCACATAGCAAAACATAAATCAGGCTTATATAATTACCATTTGTCAAAGAACATTACGTAATTAATCGGTTATTTGCCACAAATCAATGGATTCCATTACCTCTCTGCTCCCACCTTAACTTTAATAGCCACACAAGCACACCCTTCTTTCCTACCTCGCTAACACTTCTACCCCCACCCCGCAAATCATCACCCTCCCACCATCGCCTACCCCCACCCCGCAAATCATCACCCTCCCACCATCGCCTACCCCCACCCCGCAAATCATCACCCTCCCACCATCGCCTACCCCCACCCCGCAAACCATCACCCTCCCACCATCGCCTACCCCCACCCCGCAAATCATCACCCTCCCACCATCGCCTACCCCCACCCCGCAAACCATCACCCTCCCACCATCGCCTACCCCCACCCCGCAAACCATCACCCTCCCACCATCGCCTACCCCCACCCCGCATACCATCACCCTCCCACCATCGCCTACTTCCACTCCCGTTCTCCCCCACCATAACTCTCCAGCTGGAAAGGACACAATGACTGAGTAGAAGGCCTGAGGCGGTGTCTGTTTCATATGCTCGGAACTGTACATGGCACATTTTCTGACATTGGGGTATTTTTCTTCAACGAGAAGGTTCCAGAAACTTCCTCCTGTTGCCATTGATTTTATCTGAATACCATTTTGAAGTTTCAGAAGCTCATTTTCTACTTCAGATACATCCATGTGAAATTGTGATGCCATTGTAGATGCAATTACTTCAACATTCGAGTCTTTACCAAATGGAAAACACATATGTGTTGCAACAGGTTCTATTGCTTCTGTCTTGAAACCGTCTGTCAAAATCTGAAGCAACATTTGTCACTTGATCAATATATCGAGCATTGTCAAACTGGTCACAGTCTATTCCTTGCTTTTCTAGTTCAGACACCATATTTATGAAGTTTCGTAGCTGATGTTGCTGCAGCTGTGAAGACACCAGCTTGTTTCTTCTTGAAAGCTATCACAGCACTAATCATGTCAACTATAGATTTGTCTTTCCCTTGCAGATCTAAGTTTAGTACATTTAGCATAGCAGTAAAGTCAACACCTTGCAGATCTAAGTTTAGTACATTTAGCATAGCAGTAAAGTCAACACCTTGCAGATCTAAGTTTAGTACATTTAGCATAGCAGTAAAGTCAACCAAAAAAGCTAAATCTAGCAGCCACACTTCGCTTTTCAACTGAATGAGATAAGGTTGGTCTTTTGAGGCCAAAAACGTTTATTTTTGGCAGTAAATCTCTAAATCTCTGAAGAAATTTACCTCTACTTAACCACCTGACATCAGTATGTAACAAAAGGTCACAGTGCTCAGCTTCATGCATTTCTAGTTGAGATCGAAACAACCGTCTCTGAAGACTTCTGGCTCGAACTGAATTCACAACTTTAAATAAAATATCCATGACTTCTCTCATATTCAACATTTTACCACAAAGTACTTGTTGATGAATAATACAATGATAACTAAAAAAATCAGGAAACCTATCATCACTCTTGCATCGAGATACGAACCCACTTATTCGGCCAGTCATTGCAGGTCCTCCATCAGTTGTTATTGATACGAGCTTACTCACAGGCATTTATGTACTTTGAACATAATCACTAAAAGTCGTAAATATGTCTTCACTCCTAGCTTTTTCTTTTAATGGTAGGATTTTCAGCAGTTCCTCTTTGGTTCTCATGTATTTAAACACCATTCTAATGAAAATGCATAGCTGTGCTGTATCAACCACTTCAGTAGACTCGTCGAATTGCAATAAAAAGTACACACACTCACGTAGTATGTCTTTATCAAGCTCTTCACCAAGCTCCTCAGCCATACATTCACAGCATCTCATAACAGTGTTTCTTGATAACTGAAGATCCTTAATAGAAAACACTATTTCACGTGTAATTTTGACATTTTCAAAAAGTGACTGCTGCTTCTAAAAACGCCTCTTTGAATATTTCTCCATCTTGAAATGTTTGTTTGTGCTTTGCAATCACTCTTCTCACCCTGAAGGATGCAATGGTTGCTATCCTTGATTTTGATCTGGTGCCGGTAAAAATATTTTGTTTTGCAGTCAGCTGTGATTTCATTTCATGAACTTTCCTCGTTCTTAACTCACTTTTTGGTGGGAAGTCAGTATCATATTTCTTGTGACAGCTTTTGAAATGTCTTTCAAGATTTCCTTTCTTGGCTAGAGCCGGAGACGCTTAACAGATCAGGCACACGCACTTCATATTTTTCATGGTAAAAAAAATAATCTTCCATTCATTGTGAAAATGGTATGTTTTGGCCTTTTTAGTACTTGGTCCAGCACTCGTTTTTCATTCAATTGGTTGCTTACTGCCTGTACTGAAAACCAAAATGAAAAAAAGAACCTGAATACGAGTAGTATTTTTCCATATTTCATACGTAAATACGAGAACAGACTATCAACTCCTTCAGTACTATCAAGTTTAACTAATTGTGGTTAATATCAATCAATGTATTTTCTAATATCAGAGATACTCCTCACACTTCCGAATACAGCAGGTGATTGGACCAGTCCGAGCAGAGTCGAAACTCGAAAGTGCAGTTAGCAGATAGGATTACCGGTATCTCTAATTTGGAAAATACTCAACATTGTCTCAACTATCAGTGCCAAATTAATTAATAGACCAGTTTTCCCGTATTCTTAAACAAATAACACAGTCTTAAAAACATATACTTGTTTAGTTTTAGCTTATTATTGGCGAAAAATTGTTGATCAATTTCCTGGCCAGGATCTAGCCGGCACCTCTGTCCTGACGGACATGAATGCTTCCCGTCAGGTTCATCACAGAAGGAGAAGCGCGGCACACTCTATATAACTATGTATGGGTTTGATGTGTTCATAATGAGAAACTATTCCTTGAATCCTAGATTATCCCATTAACATTATTTAATTAATCTGAAAATATTACGCCAATAATTATGATTTAAAGTTAAACATTATTTCTCTTGTCACCTTATGTATGATAAATATTTTAATTTTACTATGACTGTTGAGTCATGCAATCGTCTTGGGAAGAGTTCGTGATCGACTAGTTGGCCACCCCTGCCCTAGATCCTTCCGAAACTTCATAGAATCGTCCGTTCATAGCCAGACTGAACTGTTATAATGCATCATAATCCTCAAGATGTTAAGGTTTGTCTTAACCCTTCCAGTCCCAGCGTCAAGATAATGCCAATGGCTATGTATGGAACGCTCAGCACCAGCGTCGGCTATTAACGACGGCTATTATCGCCTTTATTTACCCGTGTTATAGGGCTTGTAGAGGGTTGATATTTGTATGGTAATTACTTTAGGATACTGCGCAACAAAATCAGTGATTGGCAACTCCCTAAATACGACTGGGCGGGCATGAGTGTACGTGAAGCATGGCGCATCAGTAGACAAATTCACTCGCGAGAGACACACCATGTCCGAGCTCCATAGCTCTCACTTCACATGTCACACCGTGAAGTGAGTGTTGAGAAGGCAATATTGATGTTTTTTATTACCAGGATAGTGCTACAGAATCAGCTGATGAAGCGTCTGAGGAGGATTACCAGCCAACACTGGAGGAGATAGAGAAAATCCCGTTGTTCCAAAAAATTGCCCAAATTGTTGCTCATAGCGTCTAGGCGCTGCGGCTAGTGTCTCATAGACTCGTTTCTCCCCCTCCCCCTCCAAAGACTGTGATGTGGTCCTGTGTTTGCCACAGTGTTTCAGAAACTACCACACCCTTGAACACTTACTAGCTGCCTATAAATTATCGCACAATATAAGTGACAGTGACACTCGCAATACGATAATTGTAACCGAAATAATATGCAGTAACAGTGGAAGAATGAAATCGAAAGTAGGCTAGCCAGTGAGCCTACCCATGAGTCATGGTGGCAGGCTGAGCATGTTTTCATCTGTGTGTTTTGTTATGGTAAGGTAGACATGATGCCCGCTTGTCACCATGGCAATCAGGACGCGTTCGAGGGCCGAGGCTTGATAGACAGTGGTACTCCAAACACTTGACTTTATGCACTTTATAACAGTCTACCAACACTCATAATGACTTTCATTGATAGTTCTTATTATTTTACGCATTTTTGAGGCACACATGTAACCACAGAGAGTGTGAGAGTCATGCGGTGGTGGCAGGCTGAGCGTGCGTTCGTCTGTTTGTATTGTTATGGTCCAGGGGCAAGATGGCCGCCCGTCACCATGACAACCAGGACGTACGCGAGACTTGCCACTCACCGGCGCTTATAGCACTGGACTTTACGCACTTATAAAACCTTACCTACACTCATAATTACTTTCAGTGATAGTTTTTGATAATTTACACATTGTGGAGGCACACATGTTGCTCGAGTGCTGTCAACGACTCTCCCTCAAAAATTAAAGGCATCGTACATCAACCACACTCACCCAGCCAGCTGCCACCCAGCAGCCCTGGAGTTTTGAAAAAAGTGCATGGCACACAGCGATGGTGGTGACCCACCACCCCCCCTCCACCCTGCTAAAGACCCTCAGATGACCTCGGTGAGTGCTTTTATGCATGCATTCCTTCATTACTAACCAATACCATGTCTTTTCAGGATATATAAATATGTAAATCAAAATTTATCTGGGTTCTGGGTGTCGATCAATAAAAAGTCAGTTGGGGCTCAATGGGTTAAGAGTTACTCCAGAGTTATTTCTACACTGTAAGCATATTGGTAAGCATTAACAATACAAGATACATAAACCAATTACAATAGCAGAAGGTAGGACAACTTTAGTGCCATGAACTATTAGATATAAGGGTACTTAGATATGGAATACCTAATGTGGTGGTGAAATCGATCATGAATGGTCTTTGAGTACTTATAACAAAAAGGTAAGTAAATACATACTTTGTAATTGATGATCTATGTTATGGTATAAGATGTCAACTTACTTGTTTTGATGAACGATCGTAACTTATATTCTATTGTACTCCTTGTTACACGGAATACAATATATGGTGAAACATACCGAAGTATATCAGCCCTAATAGGAGCGTTCAATCTGTAGACACACTTGCCAGATGTCACCAGATTCTTTAATTTATCACGAACAAAATAATATAATGTGAACATTGCTAATACTTACTATATCTCTTTTGTTGTGATTTCAAAACATCAAGAATAATGTTAGATTATGTTTTCCTACATTATGGTGTATAACAGATAACTCCAATGGATATATATTTTATTAAGTACATTTCTATTTTTCATTGTAGAGTAGAATATTGTATACAGAAGATGCTGATTGGTTGTTGATTGATTTGTATTGATGAAGTTGAGATATCTTCATTATTCCATATATATTATTGAAACTCTAAAATTGTAAGCCATTTTAATGATAATGTGATCATCTAAAGTGATATGCGAACCGTGAGAGCTAAAATATATCACATACAACACATTAATAACATAGATACTATAAAGTGAACACAAGCATAATACAAATTGATAAAGCCAAATGAATGAATTAATGAATGAATATAGAAAAGGTGGGTGAAAAGTGAAAGAAGGGAAGTTTTTATTGGTGTAGTAATAGAGAAAGTATTAAAGTAGGAGGATAAAGATTGTCGGGGCTTGACCCAACGTGCGTGAGTTTTATAATTTGGGTTGGTGGAGGGTTGTGACTGCTGATATTATTGAAAGTTCATTTTTGGAAAGCTTCAGTATGGCACGCAAGAAGGAGGCAAGGAGTATTAATTTAGGGTGGTAAAAGTTGCAAACAGAAGGTGGCGATATCGGATGGAAATGGTCTAAAAAGTAGCCTGATAATTTTGGATGGTATGGGTCTAAAGGTGGGCAGCAAGGCATAGCTGTCAACTGCCGAGTTTGGAGGTGGTTGCACTGTTATATGAATGGCTTAATACATTGAGTAATTTTTAATTTTTTAAGAAATTATGGCTCGGTAATTAATGATGAACATTTTATGGTGGGGAGGGAGTGATTTGCTGTCCGCATAATTTGGTCGTGGGCGAGAGGGAGAGGATGAAAGGGAGCGGCCTCCTCCAAATGCTAGAGATTTGGAGGTAGAGTTAGCATTCTTCTTTGGATTTAATGTTTTACGGCATTTTGGTCGAAAACGGTCTGAGTCAGGGGAAGGTAATTCAGCTGGGCTGCTCGGTTTTCTTTTTAGAGGAGATTCGGGAAGAATGGGATTGGGAGATTGATGAGGAATGGTGGGTGTTTTTGGTGTAGGAGGGGGTGGGGGAGACATGAAAGATGTTGGGGTATTGAGGTCAGGAAGATCTTTGGGGATAGGGGTAGAGGTAGAGGGGGTGTTTGGGGGAGGCATGGATGGTGGTGGGATAGGGGAGATGTCAGGAGTGTGGATGGGCATGTGGGCATGTCGTCATTGGGGAGGGAGGGGTTCTGGGCAGGAGTCTCTTGGGTTGTGGTTTCTTGTGTGTTAGGAGGAGTAGGAGTCTTGGAGTTGGGGGTGGATGTGGAGAGTGTGGAGGTGCCGGTAGAGGGGGTGACTAAGGTGGGGGAGGTAGAGGATGAGGAGATGGCTGTAGGGGTGGGAGTTTGGGAGGATTTTGCTTTGCTGAATTGGTACCAGGATTCAGGAATAAAGATGGCAGGGAGATTGTGAGCAGTGAGGCCGTCATTCAAAAGTTTATTGAATGTTGGGGTAACTTGGTGATCTGTTAGGTGAAGAGCTACATTTACTAGCACTGATGTTTGGGCAAAAATTTCCCGATTGAAGAAAGGGCTTGGGGGGTTGGAGCTGATGGAGGAGGAGGAAGGCATGGGTGTGGATTGATGGGGGAGTGATGGGGTTGCAGCTGAGGCATATGATATGTTGGTGACTGGATGGGATGAGAAGAGAGGGCGAGGGTTGTTGGAGGATGTTGGGGAGGTCTTTGAATTTGTACGTGCTTGTTTGAGAACATTGAGGCGGAAGGGGCATTCAGAACTTATGGCAATGTGGGGGCTGCTACAATTATTACATTTAAGGGAGCTTGATGAGCAAGTTGTGAAAGAGTGGTCAGTGTCACCACAGCGCGAGCATACTTGCTAATTTTTGCAGGAAGATGTTATGTGCCCATACTGATAGCACTTAAAGCACAGTTGGAGGTTTACCCATGACTCAGGAGAGAGGAACTCAGGCATGACATGGAAGGCTTTGAGACCTGACTTGAGGAGTTTGCTGGCTTCCTGAGGGGAGGCACAGCGAATTTTGAGGGCTTTTTTGGGGGTCTTTGTGACATCACAAATTTTAAAATTTGTTTCTTAGGGAAATTTCTTTGGCAATTTCTTCCTCATCCCTGTTGAAGATGCTTTTATCAGGGTGAGTGATCTTGACAGTGCAAGCTGCTTTAAATTCGGGAGAGACTACTAGTTCATACCCTGCATTTTTAATTTCTTTACGTTATCAGGGTCAAGGTCTTTTTGAGAGGCAAGGCGAATTTTAGGGTATTGTTGGGATTTTTGAATACTTTTACAATTTGGATCTGGGTGATACTGAAGATGTGTGAGCCAGGATCATCAGTGGGAGGAGAGTTACATTTAACTTTGACATACAATGCCATACTGAAGCATTTCGAGAACTAATTCTATAGGAAATTTCAAAAATAGGGAGATGGGGGAGGGAGATAATTGAAATTTATTAGCTAAGCTGTGTACCCAGGGGGCACCCCTATGGAGTGTCCCCAGAAGAAACCTAATTCCTGCCTATGCCCTTGGACTGTAGGCAAGCCTATGTCACAGGGCCCTAATCCTACTTGAAGGCTAAACCCTACCCACTTGCCTCCTATAACCAGGGGCTAACCCCCCCCCCCCCCCTCCCTTCATGGCAATGCCTTCAGGGTTCGGCGTCATACTACAAGTGGGTTTCTACTGGGCGGGAACGGGTACGCACATTTAATATAATAAAAAAGGTAAGGAATGGAGCTTTATTGAGGAAAGACAAGAATATAGAAAAGTGATGGTATGGAGAGAGATGGAATGAATGATGAGATGTGAAGGCTGGATCGAAGAAGCTGATTGGTGGAGAAGGGCAGGATCAGAGAGCTGATTGGTCAGCTAGAAGGGCAAGGAATGGCCGGTCCTACAGACGTCCATCTTCTGTCTTGTCTTCTTTCTTCTTGCTGCTTGAAGGTAGAGCTGGTTCTTCCTGCTTGAAGGTCTTGAAGAGCTGGGGAGTGCTAGAGGCCTGTTGGGAGAGACCTTAGCTGTACGATAAAGCTAACAAGTAAGCGAGATTTGTACACTGACCGAGTCTCGGCTGACATCTCACCCGCCTTAGCCAATCACAAGCCTCTGCATTTTTAACATATGCAGTGGCTTCCTAACACCAGGGTAAGTCACTACGGTGTTGGTAAGTTAGGATATCAGCCCCTGATTGGCTGATAGGCTGGAGAACTCGGCCGTCTCAGCAGGCAGTCTCCTCTCTCGCTTAGTGGTTTTTCCTATATGTTTTTAGTTTGCCTGTGTTCACTTTATAATATTTATGTTAATAGTGTATTTTATGTGACATATTTTATACCACAGTGTTTGGATATCACTCTAAAACATGACTGAATTGTTGAAATTGGTCGTAATTAAAATATTAAAAAAGTAGGTATGAAATAATGAAGATATCTTGATTTACTACTCATACTCCTATCCATTAGCCAATCAACAGCCTCTATAAAAAATTAGATGCTTCTCAAGTCCGGCAGTCCTGGAGCGCGTTCGGTAAACCTATCGCCGATTCGTCTGATAGCGCTTGATAGAACGGTGTTTCGATTTCACTACCGAACGGCACAGATCGCCGATCGGTCTGCCAGAGCTTTGTAAACAATAACAATAGCCCTTTGACCCAAGAAAGAAGAAGAAGAAGAAGACATCGCAACAAGAATTGTTTATTTTTCGCCTATTTTTCGTAGTGTGTTTAATATTTACATAAATTGTATTCAAGAAGGGGAAACACGATACGCAATCTATATTATTAGCAATATAATAACTTTAAATGGTTTGTTTACATTCTCGTCGATCATTCGATCGACCTCCGAGGACCGATCGCTCTGATAGCTAAAACAGCAATCGTTTTCGATCGCCGATTCGTCGAATCGGCGGCTATCGCGTTCGCTAGAGCTATCGGCCCTAAACGATAGGTCTACCGAACGCGCCCCTGTTCAGAGAAAAATAAGTAACTGAATGAAATGTCAAATAAGTAAATGAATGAAATGTCAGTTTAATCATAAAAGCGTTGTTTAATTTAGATACCACTGTTATAAATATACCATTAGCATACAAAAGAAGGTAAATCATATACTATTAATTGTTTTATACCAGTATTTACCGTTTCGTAATGGATTTATTTCACAACACAATATTTTTTCCTGCTCTTTTATTTTAAATATACAATAAAGTAGTGAGCTAAAATATATAAGACATTATTATAATATATATGAAGAATATATAAGATTAAAACCGCTTGTCATAAGATTTTATTAACCCTCTCACGTTCTTGACGCAATTTTGAGCCTATTAGGGATACTTTAAATTCTTCGTTACCATCATGGGTATTTAGAAACCTTTAGTTTAGTTACTTTAACATCTGCAGTTGTCTTTGAGTGTAAATCTGAGAGTAAAATGGAGGGAGAGTAAGAAACTGTTCTGGAAAGAAGTCAAGAAAGTTAGGGAAGGTAGCAAGGGAAACAGTAAGGGTGTGAAAGATAAGAATGGGAGAATGCTAGCCGAGAAGCAAGAGAGAGTCGAAAGATGGAGGGAGTACTTCAATGAGTTGCTAAATGTAAGGAATAAAGAGCCAGCAAACATAGCTGGATATGGTATGGGAGGGAGAAGAAGAGAAGTAGTGGAGGAGGAGGTGGGGATCAGGAGGTCAGAAGTGTGGGAAGCCATGAAAAGAGTGAAGTGGGGAAAGCACCCAGGAACAGATGGAGTGTGTGGGGAAATGTTGAGGTATGGTGGTGAGATAGTGATAGAATGGGTATGGAAAATGTGCAAACTGGCATGGGAGAAGGGGAGTGCACCCGATGACTGGAAGACTGGCATAATAGTCCCCCTATATAAGGGCAAAGGGGAAAGAGGAGTGTGTGGTAACCACCGAGAAATATGTCTTCTAAGCGTAGTAGGGAAGGTATACAGTAGGGTAGTGATTGAGAGAGTGAGAGTGAGAACGGAGAAATGGATAGGCGACGAGCAGGGAGGTTTTAGGAAGGGAAGAGGATGTGTAGATCAGATTTTTACCCTGAATTGTGTTGTGGAGAAATATCTGGAGAAGAAACAACAGGTGTATGTTGCCTTTATGGACTTGGAGAAGGCCTATGACAGAGTGGATAGAGAAGGTTTGTGGAAAGTACTTAGAATATACTGAGTAGAGGGCAAGTTGCTGAAAGCAGTGAAGAGCATGTATGAGGGTGCAAAGGTGGCAGTACGTGTGGAGAGTGAGCAGAGCGAGTTCTTTGACCTGAATGTTGGTTTGAAACAGGGGTGTGTGATGTCCCTGTGGTTGTTTACTGTATATATGGATGGAGTCATGAAAGAAATACTATCAAGAGCAGTGGATGTTGGTGTATCGCTGAAAAGGGAGGGAATTGAGTGGAAGCTACCTATAGTGCTGTTTGCGGATGATACAGTTCTGATGAGTGATAATGAATGGGAGCTGCAGGGTCTGGTAAATGAGTTTGGAACAGTGCGAAAAACAGAATTTGAAGGTAAATGCGGGGAAGAGCAAGGTTATGGTCTTCGAAAGGGGTGAAGTCACAGAGTGTGAGGTGAAGCTGAACGATCAGGCTATGGAGATCGTCAACTCTTTAAGTATCTGGGCAGTGTGTTGAGTAAAGATGGGACTATGGATGAAGAAGTGCGGGAGAGGGTACAACAGGGGAAGAGGGTTGTAGGAACGCTAAAAGCAGTAACAAGAAATAGGGTGGTCAGTATGGAAGTGAAGAAGTCCTTGCATGACAGTGTGGTAATCCCGACACTGACTTACGGAAGCGAAGCATGGACGTTGGTTGCGAGACTCGGACCAAGAGTGAGAGCATTGGAAATGAATTACTTAAGGAGTGTGTGCAGAGTTACATGGAGGGATAGACAGACTAATGAGGAAGTAAGAAGGAGGTGTGGTGTGGAGGTAGATGTGCTGGAAAGTGTGAAAAGGAACAACTTGAGATGGTTCGGCCATATGGAACGTATGGAAAGCGAGAGAATGACTAAGAGGGTGTACGAGAGCGAGGTGGAGGGACAGAGAGGAAGAGGTAGACCGAATGAGAGGTGGAAGGATGGAGTGAGGAAGTACATGAACGAAGGCGGTGCTGGTTAGGAGGAGGGGCGTCGACTGACTGGGGACAGAGGTGCATGGGGGCGGTTCTTCGTGGCCACCCCTTCGGGGATCACGGCGTCAGGCAATAGATAGATAGATAGATAGTTGTCTTTGAGTTAGCTGTGGGCAGAAAACTAATTTTGGAGAGGTAATTATAAGTGAGAGAACTCTATTTCTTATTGCTAATCTGGCAACCTCTGAGTTATATGGTCGTGAGAGGGTTAACTTCAGGAAATGTCGACAATTAATTAGAAACTTACACCCTTCTTAGTCTTGTTCACATTTTGTTACGATAATTGGCGAATCTGGTGACATCTGGCAAGCTTGTCTACATATTGAACGCTCCTATTACCATGGCATAAACATTCATATATGAATTATGTACGTGCAATGCATTAGAATATTATTTAACTATTTGTTTAGCAAATAATAATTTACTAGACGATACATAATGTATTTCAATGTGAATTTCATGTAAATAAAAACTCTTTTCAATTGAATTGAAGACCGTAAATTAGCTCGTTGTAAAGGTTATTCAGAGTTATGGTACACTCCACACTCGGATGCCATAGTCTCTAGCCCAATCATAACAATTTGTGGACCCCCTATATTATTTCTCTATGCAATTATAACTATCTGGATTGAATTTCGGATAAAACTTGCTTATCAATGAATAGTATATATGGTTTTGTAGTTGATGTAAAGACAATTGTGTTCGTAAATTCGTTCCCAGAGATATACTTCCATAATTAGAAATAGTTGAGGTTCACAAATATTTATGAGTGGGCTAGAGACTATAGTATCCGAGTGTACCTTAACTGTATTATACCTTTATGTTAACCCTTTCACGCTTATGACGCAATTTTGAGCCTATTAGGAATACGTTAAAGCCTTTGTTACCATCAGGGGTATTTAGAAACCTTTAGTTTAGTTACTTCAACCTCTGCAGTTGTCTTTGAGTTAGCTGTGGGCAGAAAACTAATTTTGGAGAGGTAATTATAAGAGTGAGAGAACTCTATTTCTTATTGCTAATCTGGCAACCTCTGCGTCATAAAAGCGTGAAAGAGTTAAGATATGAAGACCGTAAGCACTTAATAGTAATGTAATGTTGATGGTTTGGTAGATTAGAGCCGGTATCACACGAACGATCTTTCCCTGCAAATGATCGGCAACAGTAGGAAAAAAAAATAAAATAAAATAAATAAATCTGTCAACTAAATCAATTAATTAGTGTCCAATACCGGTGCCAAAAATCCCAGAAATGTTGCCAGGAAAATACAGTAATACTGACCATCGATAATGGATGATATAAGTTCTCGTGTGGTATTAAGTTGACAATACTGCTGCCTGGCCTGTGACCAAGAATAAAAAGGTATAATTTTAGAAGTGTATAATAAATTGGGTTGAGAAATTTCCATTGCCGTAAATTTTTGAACAAAGTAACAAACCCATATGACAACATCAAAAACGTGTTAATGTTATAAAGACACAACAGGACTCCAGAGAGAGTCGAAACGTGTGTCTATTCAACAGTAACACGTTTGTCCTGTCATGTGGGCTTAGTAATCGTGTTATACATTATTTTTAATGGTCTGTCTCGTTTTCCTGTACTACTATTCCTACTTCGGGGGCGGGTGGCTAGGAATCCTCCTCCTCTTGTCCAATTCACCTACTAGACGAGACAATAAAAGGGAGAGTAAACGCAAAAGTTTACTTAGTCCCTAAGAATTGAAACTAAATTTTTCTGTTCGGGATCTTCCTCGAGTCGGCCAACCCAAGCTATGGGGTATATTCATACATTCATACATATATCTGCTGATAGCCTCAATTTTACGACATGATCCCCATCACGCCTCTCTCTCTCTCTCTCTCTCTCTCTCTCTCTCTCTCTCTCTCTCTCTCTCGCTAATCCCTGGATCGGTAATAGTCCATCGAGCAGATAATTACAGGACCAATGGGGTATTATGAGGTGGTAACATGCACGCAAGCTATAATTACATTGTTAACAGATAATCAGCTGTCAGCTTTTTCCCCAAACTGTTTTAATATACCGTACTTTGATCTGGCACCTCCATAAATACACTATTATATTAATTTAGTCACCAATAATAGTTCTCCAAATTAGTTATCAACACCTGTTCATTATAATATCTTTGCGGGTGAACCCCGCACGTTACGAAGCTCGTTCTGGTGTCATTTTAAAGGTATTTTCTTCTAGTGTTTTGTTGCAAACATTTAACTTCATTCAGGCACTTGCTAAAGCAATCAGGAGTACCTGAATGAGCCGTATTATAGCGGAAATAAGCCTACTGATTTGGTTAACATTACCCTTTGGAACCAAACTTGGGTCAGTTATCTGGCCTGAAACAACGGAGCTATTGCATGTTATCCGGGATACCACAGTTTGTTTCCCCGGATAGGACGTCACAAATGTCCATCAACTTTTGATTCCAATTTACTTAGTGAACAGAGACCGGGGGTGTAAGGAGACTACCCATACAGCATATATCCCTCTCCTTGGGAATGACGCCCGGGATCTTTAGATTGTGAGTGAGACGGGGCACCAATGTACCACAGGTCATCCTAGGAGAGTAGGGTCATAGACAAATGTTACACAACTCCTCCACAAATTAGTATATAATTATATACATATATATATATATATATATATATATATATATATATATATATATATATATATATATATATACAGGGTGTTTTAAAACAACACTGCCAGAGTATGACGACCACATTGATAAAAATATATAATACACATATTTCTATTCTATTTTTACCAATAATATGTTGTAACGGAGATAAATGGTTATTTAGAAATGTAGCAAAACAGGGTTCTGAGCTCAGCACAAACCATATGATACATAATATGAATTATTACCAAGTAAAAAAGGTAAAGAGGAGATATCTAATGACCTAATCACATATGAATAATTACAAAATCAAAGTAACATAAAATTGGTAATGATATTTTGCAATTCGAAGAAAACTGCTAAGTATTATAATCCAAGTAGCGTAAAAAGATATGCACCATTTGTAACGATGACCAAGGGGTAAAATAATGAATCTCAAGTCTGGGTCAGGTATCCGAACACTGCTATAGGTAATTTAATCGTTCGTGAAACTGTTTGAATGGGAACAAATGGTTCCTGCGCAATTTACTGTTTCAATACAAATACCTCATTACGTTACTATTATCACAGAGTACAAACGAAATATGTCTATCAGTTTTATGGTTGAAGTTTGACGATTTTACGTAGCTGTAGACATACAAGTATACGGTGTTCACTAATGAATATTTAAAATCATCTAATGGTACCCAAAACAAACAATTTACGTCACTTGGACTTAACGAGTATAAAATAACAAAGGCAGAGACACACCTAAATAACGACAATCCATATTTATGTGATATTATAAGGTAAATAAAATCACTATGACAGAAGAAGATAGCACCATGGCCGAGCAGATGATTAAACACATGAGAAGATTCGTTATGACTCCAAAGCTTCGAAGAAAAACTCGAACTGGGATGGGAGGCAAGAGGTAGGCTATTTGGGGGGGAGGGGGGACACTAGCCCGTGTTCGGATTATAGCTCATACCTGGGTGTCACTAATTATTTTACTCTATGCGGTTTAAATCATTAATGGTATATTATTTTGCATTTTGTCCTTAGATAATCTTCTTCGTTATTGTATTTACTAATTAGCAGATGAGGTCTGGCAGTGTTGTTTTAAAACACCATATATATATATATATATATATATATATATATATATATATATATATATATATATATACTGTATATATATATATTATATATATATATATATATATATATATATATATATATATATATACTGTATATACTGTATGTATATATGATAAAAATGAGGACAAATTTGGCAAACATAATTATAGCAGAGTTGTGACCTGGCTATCGTATCGACCTGGTATTGGCTACATAGTATTTAGCTATACAAAAATGTAAAATAGAAGATGTAGGAGAAAAAAAGTGTGTTGTGTGCAAGAGAGAGAGAGAGAGAGTGAGAGAGAACATACACTATTTTAGCTTAGGTAACACTATTTAAGCATATAACAAACACCACAAACCTGAATGAACTTAGGCATACAAACCACGGGAGTGTTACAACGGGGTGACTGGGGACTACCTGTGGTCCCTATGCCTAAGGTTGCACTTATGAAACAAACTAATAAAGAGCAGGACAAAACTACCAAAGAAAATCATTCCACTTGCTCTCTCTACAACTCATTTAAGTGTCACCTTATATTTCTTACCTATATAGCCCACTTCCTTCTCCTTAAACCCAATATTAATAACAAAACAAAAAAATCTGCCACGATACCATTTTAATTCCACACAAACTTAAATACCGAAATAACACAGCTATCAATCATCTCGGGTATTAAGGCGCTTATCTCTAAAAATGTACAGTTGCCCACATAACTTCTGTTCCCCTTTGTGATTGTATGCATGGAAATATAATGTACACGATTGAATTACTAGTATTGTGTATTATGCCTTTGTTAACTTATCTGATTAGTCGACTGATAATTAAAAGATACCATACTTTCAAATTGTCATATTTATTTAGCTTTCCTGCATAAGATCACGACGAGGAACATAAATTATGTGGGCAACTTTACGTGTCTTATTAGTGTCCAATAAATACAGTAATCCAACACCTATTAAACTTTAGTCATTAGGAGAGTAACAGATATATACTGCAGACTTAACTCCGCGGTAATTGAAGAAAAAGTTGAGAGTTTATGACTAGAAGGAAGTGTGTGTGTGTGTGTGTGTGTGTGTGTGTGTGCGTGATAAGAATGCTTCATTCCTTGATATACAAATTGAAGTAATTGATAAGAAATTTGTGACATAACTTTATGACAAACGAACAGATTTACAAATCCTTATAGTTAACTTCCCTTTATTTGCGGAAATATCCCCAAAATACAATGCTATGGTGTTTTATTTCACAAGTAATACGCTAAATATGAAGACATTTTAGAGGCTTGTAAGATTCTTATTATATGTTTTTTTCAAAAGGATATGAAATATAAATCTTGAAAAGATAATTTAACAAACTGCTAAACAGATATTTGAACTACAATAAACTGTGAAATAATATGATAAGTGACTTATTAAACAAAACACCATCTTAGAACTGCTAGAGATTATTTTAGTAAAATTGTGAAGAACATCTCATCCAATAATGATGATGCCCTTGAATTTATCACACACTGCATCTACTGAATATGTCGACGTATTATTACCAGAACTTTGATGCCAAGGAGATGGGCTGATCCTGTCAGAGTGGGGGTTGAGCGTCCCAGCTTGCAACCTAGAGCTCAATATCACTTTATCTCATGCTATATTTTGTTCAGTACTTTTTGGCATAATTAACGGATTTTGTCTATTTGATATCCGATTACGAAATGTGACTTCCCCAATTTAAACTAACTGATTTTGTTCTACTCTACTTATGACTACAAAATTGACTACCCCAAATGTATCAAAACTCTGACTTTGACTATTTCATTAGTACTATACTACGTTTTCTTTAAGGCCAAACACTCTACACCAGGTATTATAGAGATAGCCGGTTAGATAGAATTATAAGTAACACCCCATTCTTAACATTATTCATCAATTACAAACCCCAATGTACTTAATTAAACTCGGGACACCACACCCAAAACATAAACACCTAAACCATTACACCACCAACACAGTTAAAGGTTGAGTACACGATTACGATTAAAATCCATTTTCGAATTTTGGATATCAATCTAATCATGTACTCAGACCCAACTGCATTATGGAAAGCTTAATGTTTTAGTGAGAGGAAAGAACATAGAATGGGGTCAAGATCACTAAGGACCGGCCTCGCTATACTAGTTCCTGAACCTATACAAATAAGTAACACCCCGTTCTTAACACTAATCATCAATTACAGAATTAATAAAAAACACCATTTGAGGAGGAACACTTAATTAACAACGTTTCGTAGATAGTCTCTTCAGGTCACTGACCTGAAGAAGCTATCTGCCAAACTTTGTCAATAAAGTGCTTCTCCTCAAATCGTGTTTCTATTCAGTAAAGTGGAAATCACCCTCCCTCCGAATGATCGGTCGACATGAGAGAGAGAGAGAGAGAGAGAGAGAGAGAGAGAGAGAGAGAGAGAGAGAATAATCCTCTCCTCAACAACAATCTACAACAACTACAAACACACCATGATTATATATGCAACAATATGTCTTGGGTATTGAGGCGATTATCTCCAAATTAAAACGTCATGCTAATGTCCAATAATTACAGAAAGCCACAACAGACAAAACTTTATAATCATCCATTAAGAAATTCAAAACATATGTTTATCTTGTGTTTTACATCTATCACCACGGTAATGGAAGAACAGTTAGTAGTTTATGATTAGTAAGAAATGTGTGTGTGTGTGTGTGTGTGTGTGTGTGTGTGTGTGTGTGTGTGTGTGTGTGTAAGAGAGTGAAAGAGGGAGAGAGAGAGAGTACAAAGGAGTACAAAGGAAATCAAGCAACAACAAGTTTTGCGACCCCTTGAGGTAACTTGCTTCCAAAGTTACTGCTGTTTTAAGCGCCCAACAGTTTTTTTAGTGAAGACATGAAAAAGTGTGAATTAAATTAGGTTAATTAAATATCAATACAGTACTAAAGAAATATTTTATTCATTTAAAAATGCAGTCATCCGTGGGACTTGGGCGAGGTGCTTGTCTAGGCGAACTTTAAAAGAATCAATGGTGTTGCATCTCGGGGAAGCCCTTTTCACAGATTGACAACTCGATTATAGAAGAAGTACTTAGATTCATGCGAGTTAAATAATTTATCAAGAAAAATTTAACCATTTCCCATTGTTTAATTTGACTGGTCTATTGTAAAGTATTTACTGCAGTTCAAATTGTCGATGCCTTTGATGATCTTGAAAACTTGAATTAAATCACCTTTAAATCTCAGCTGTGTTAGGGGAAAATATTCAATTCTTCAAGACGCTCCTCATATAGTTTGCTTCTCAAACACGGTATCATTATGGTAACTCTACGTCGAACTCGCTTTAGTTTGTCTAAATCTTGTTGGTAGTAGGGCCACCAGGCCTGAACGCAATATTCAAGAAGTGGATGGACTAACGCTCGAATTGTAAAGAGTGTGAATTGCATCTTTGGATTCATGATCAAAAGATCTGCCTATACAACCTATAATTTTGTTTGCTTTCTTAACAACTTCTGTACATTGTTGACTAGGTTTTAGGTTACTCTACATTGTTACTCCTAAGTCCGTTTCGCTGTCTACACTCTCTAGCTGGACGCCATTATTTGAAGCTTTGTCATTTCTGTTTCAGGTGTGAAGTATTTTCCATTTATCTTCATTGAAGCTCATTTGTCAGATTTTTGCCCAATGTGACATCCTATATAGATTGTGTTGCATATCTTCAACATGTTCATTTGTGAGTAGAGTATTTGCAATATTTGTATCATCTGTAAACTTTGAGATTGTACAGTTTAGACCGTCGTCTATGTCGTTAATGTAGATTAGGAACAGAATTGGCCCCAATACTGATCCTTGAGGTACACCCCCAGTTACATTGATCCATGTTAATGCTTTCTCATTTATGACAACTCTGTGCTTTCTTTCTCCAAGTCAATTTTCTGTCCAATTTAAAGCATCACCGTGTGTTTTGTGTGCTTTTAGTTTCATTAATAAGCTTCTGTGCAGAACTTTATGAAAGGCTTTTTGGAAGTCAAGGCATATAATATCTACAGCTTTACTTTCATCATATAGGTTAAAGATGTCATGGAGGAAGTCTAAGAGGTTAGTCTAGCAGAAAGGATTATTTCGAAAGCATTTTGGGCATCCTTTAGTAATTTGTTTCCCTCTAGGTGGTTTACGAGTCTGTCTCTCATCAGAGTTTTTAGCATTTTGCATACGACAGAGGTTAAGCTGATTGGGCGATAGTTACTATGCAAGGATTTGCTGCCTTTTTCCAATATCGGGATGACGTTTGCGAGCTTCCACTCATCGGGCACAATCCCAGTTGTCAAGGACTTATTAAAATGCAGTGTAAGTGGTTTGGAGAGCTCAACAATAGCTTATTTAAGAACTCTAGAGAGAGAGAGAGAGAGATAGATAGATAGATAGATAGATAGATAGATAGAGACAGAGAGAGGTTTACATTTACATTGTAATTAAATATACTCATCACACGGATCTTACAAACCAAACAAGGTGGTCAGGACTTGATTCTAGTAAAGATAGCTAGGCCTCACATTCTGTAATGAGTGTAGTACAATAAACAGTGTCTTTCCCTCCACTTAGAGTACCTCCCCTGAATATACCTCAAAGTCATTGAGAAACAAACTATTCTTTGTAACTCACTGCCACTTTCACTCACTCTCACTCTCACTCACACTCTCTCTCTCTCTCTCTCTCTCTCTCTCTCTCTCTCTCTCTCTCTCTCTCTCTCTCGCTAGCAGTAATAAAATACATAACATCACCAAATAGAACGTAACCACCATAACATAACTTACACAATGATAACATTAGGGTATGTAATATATCTTCAGTTTGATATATGGCAAAACGTGTAAGTGGCCGTTGTGATTGTAGTATCCACAAATTACTGACTTCGATATTGACTTTGTGTTGACGTTAAATTTCGTGGATATTAGAAATGCTAAATTTTGCCTAACCTAATCTAACCTAACCTAACTTTATTTTGTGAAAGTTAAGATTGGCAAACACAAATCTATATATTCTAATTATGGCAAACACCTTGACTCCTAACCTCTTGTAACTTATAAAATGCTAGAAAAAAGAGCTGTTGATTGCCATGGTAATTTCTTGTTTGACTCATCCCAAATGGTAGAAATGTCAGCTGGCTTCCTCTCTTCTTTTTGGAATTATAAGAGGTGAGGGGTCGATATCTATGGCATAATTATTGTAAATAGGTTTTAGTTTGGTAACCATAAATTACCCAAAATCAGGTAAAATTGGTTTAAGTAAGGTTAACTACATTATTAGCGCAAATATCCAAGAGGTTAACATTAACATGGAGTCGGTAATTGAACTCAATAATTTGTGGACGCTGTTATGGAGTTTAATTTCTTCTTCATGCTTAGCCCCATAAATGTTTAGATTTTAAGATGTTCGCCCCATTACCTTAGCAATTTTAAGATCTTTTGTGCCATAACTTATCTCTGTCACCTGTCCTATCTCTCCGGTACGGCCACCCGATCCTCCCAGCCAGCGGCACTTGTGGCACTTTGGCGCTGCCGACTGGGAGGCTCTCCAGCAATACTTCTTTGATTTCCCATGGAATTACTTTTGCTTCCGTGGGCGGGAACCCTCGGAGAGTGCTGAATGCATTACCGAGGTAATCATCTCGAGCACGGACGCATACATTCCATTTTCTTTCAGTCTAAAGGGTACTTCACACAGTCAGGAATGCGAGCTAGAATCACTAGGAGTAATGATTCCTGGTGATTCCTGGGAAAATGACCGCGAATGTCTGCAATTCCTTGTGCACTCACAACACCATAGGAACCAGTGGGAGTGTACCTGCGAATCACTGGGAGTCACTGGGAATCACCGGGATAAAACCAGGAATGAAGTGCGAGCTATTGAAAATTTGAACATTTCGGATTATTGTAATATACGAGTCGATAGGAATCACTGGGAATTAGATAGGAGTCACTGGGAGTCACCGAGCATCACTGGGATTTGTTAGGAATGAGATGCGAGTATGCCAGGCATGGCCCCCATTGTGCAAAGCCCCTATATCCCTGCTCAGGCATATTGGCCCCATATGGGGCAAAAAAATATGCGTAAAACAGGTTTTTTGCGAATATTTCACGGCCGGAGGCCGATGGCAAGAAATTTTAAAGACGAGCATTCAGTCCGCATCGTCCTACGACTGGGAGAAGGTGTGAGCCGCCGCTCTCTCTCCTCCCCTTTCCTGTACCAACCTGTCCGGTCACCATATGGGGTCCATAATCCCAAATGTGTACTACAAATTTCCCCTTCCTATTGGAAGGGAAAATCGCAGAGGGTTTAGTACCAAACCTACATACTCCGATAGTCATGAAATTCAGTGATAGGAGAGGCTGGGAATGCAAAATCCCCCGGATGAATAACAGGGGTGCTATGGGCTCTCTGCGAGAGGGCTGGTTATCACACAGAGGCCCACGTCTCTTCAACAAACTCCCACGGCGAGTAAGAGACATGAGGGACATCTCGTTAGACAACTTCAAGAGAGCCCTAGATGTCAAACTGCAAAAAGTGCCAGACGAGCCCATCCTCGCAAGGGAGCGAGCTGTCGCTTCAAACAGTCTACTGCACCAGATCACCACCCATAACGAGGGGCGTCGCGCTCCTTGGTGCCGCTAGAAGAGTGGCGAACACATCAAAAGGTATCAAAAGGTAAGGTATTGAACTTTTTTTAGCCCCAGAGTTCTGCCTTGTTGTCACCCAAGACCCTCAGCCATCCCCTCCACGGCCCTGCAACCAAATTAATCCAGTTAATGTATGAGATATGCCTCACTTTTGTTGACCTTTTTTTTTTTTTTATGACTAAATATTTACAGTAGCGTAATTTGCTCCTAACATAATATTAAACATTAATTGTACTGTAGTTTCTATTGGTAACAAGAAATTTAAAATCCATCAATCATTTTTCGGGTGAGAGCCGTTTAGAGTGCCGGTCCCCATATGGGGCCACATTGCTAATTTTGCCACACTTCTGGAACATTACCTGAGCAGGGTTAAAAGGGGCCCCCAAGCTGTGCCAAGCCACATGCACATTCACCACCGACCCACGGACACTATAACTACAGTCCTCTAATATCATCATTAAGTACAATGACTGTATTCAGACATCATTACAGACATTAATATAATACGATAAGTCTGTATTATTATGTACCGTAAGGTCATAATATCAATGCTTACTATACTTTAAGAAACAAATATATTTAAACTATTGTCTAAATAGTGGATAGTTAATCCTTCCCACCCTCTTGTTTTCATTCGTTACGTTACGTGTTCTGTAATATTTCATACGATTACCTAAAATAGGTAACACTTATAGGTTGTTGTTGTTGTTGTTGTTCCCCAAGCTGCCTGGCCGAACAGCCCCAAGGCCCCGAGCACGGCCAAGGCCATAACCGAGCGCCCCCACAGAACCCTCCCTGCCTACCACAATAAAGCCTGGGTGACCAAAGCCACTCCATGGCGGGGAGCTAAGAAGGGTGCGAATACACCCGGGAAACCAAAGCCCCACCCAGGGCCATGTGCCCCTCAGCAATTATACACTTATAGGTTGTGTTAGTTTGCTTAAGTTAGGTCAGGGGAGTTGCAGAACTTCTAGATTATTAACCGGCGACTACAATGGCCCCTAAACAACCAAGCCATGATTCCGCTGGCTCAAAGTTTACCCCGGCGACTACAACGCCCCTCGAAGTAGTAATCCAAACTCCACTCTCCACCACCAAGCAAACTTGACATTTCAAAACACATACAAACACGTCTCCACCACTCTAGTTATGTTAGGTAAGGGGAGTTGCAGAACTTGCAGGCTACAAGTAGGGTATTGTAACATTGACCATACATTGTTCACATTATTAATTACCTCACCTACCGTAATTTCCTTCTCTACACACAATCACTGGGTGAATAAAATGTCTCGTGGGAAATTGTACATCCACTGTGAGGCTCCAGGCATGTGTTTGACCCTATCATTGAAATTAATTTGTCCTCAAGTATGTCTCTTGTAGGCTATAACTACAGTCTTCTAATATCATCATTAGGTACAATGACTGTATTCATACATCATTACAGACATTAATATAATACGATAAGTCTGTATTATTATGTACCGTAAAGTCATGATATCAATGCTTACTATACTTTACGAAACAAATATATTTAAACTATTGTCTAAATAGTGGATAGTTCATCGTTCCCACCTTCTTGTTTTCATTCCTTACCGAGTTCTGTAATATTTCATACGATTACCTAAAATAGGTAACACTTATAGGTCCCGTCCACTCACCAACTCTATGCAATCACTCTCTCTCTTCGCCGCAATGTTGCATCTCTCTCACTATTCTACCTCTATTACAATAATCAATGTTCCTCAGAGCTCTCTCAGTGTATTCCACCTCCTCTACGTAGAGTACGTAGCACCCGTCTTGCAACACAATCCCATCCCTACTCTGTGCAACTCTTCAATCCAAGAGTGAAAGATATTCTCAAACCTCTTTCTATTCAACAGCTGAGCTCTGGAACTCTCTCCCTGAATCCATCTTTCCCTCATACTATGACTTAAATTGCTTCAAAGTCCGTGTGTCCAGGCATTTTGGCTCGAACATCCCTTGATTTTGGCCCTGTCACTCTTTCAACTCGGGTAAGCACTCGTTTCAGACAGTTCTGCCTTTTGTTTCCCTAATCAACATAGAAAAAAAAATGTAGGTGTCAAATTTTTCCTGGCGAGCGATAGCGAGCCTGTAATTTAAGAGGAACCAGCCTACAGCCGGTTCACCTTTCTACCAAACAATGTACAAATATATTTCGAAAGGGGGTCTTGGAGGTATTTGTTTAAATTGATGGAGGTCTAGGGAGGAAACTAAAAAATAAATAATAAATCACTTAATAAATGAGCAAGCCAATACAAATGTTTCTCCTTTATGTTATTGATATTGAGGTGGTCAGACAGTGAAATGTTCTGATACTGGATAGTGTACAGTCATGGTCACAAGTACTGTGCTATCTCCAGCTTTTTAACAATAGTTATTTTGTTTAGCTATTAGTGAACTATTTATAGACGTAAGTATAGCCTCTGTATTTAAGGTTTTCTCAGTGTTAATCTGAAGTATATATTTATTTAGCGAATGCAGGGAAATTATACACAAGGTACGAAGGAGGGACACAGTTATATATGAAACAGCTACATAAGACACAGGTACACATAGCACAGGTACACATGACACAGGTATTTATGACACCGGTAAACATAGCACAGGTACACACGACGCAGGTACACATAACATAGTTACACACGACGCAGGCACACATAACATAGGTAGCCTACACACGACGCAGGCACACATAGCATAGGTACACATGACACAGACACACATAGCATAGGTACACATGACACAGGCACACATAGCATAGGTACACATGACACAGGCACACATAACATAGGTACACATGACACAGGCACACATAACATAGGTACATACGACACAGGTACACATAGCATAGGTACACATGACACAGGTACACATAGCATAGGTACACATGACACAGGCACACATAACATAGGTACACATGACACAGGTACACATATCATAGTTACACACGACACAGGCACACATAACATAGGTACACACGACGCAGGCACACATAACATAGGTACACATGACACAGACACACATAGCATAGGTACAAATGACACAGATATACATGACATATGTACACATGGCACAGATACACATGTCTCAGATATACATGACATGTGTACACTTGATACTAGTATATATGATACAGCTACGTATGACACAGACACAAATGACACAGCTACATACATACAGCCGGTGAAGCCACATCGATCACGTAAATCCGCTCATACCTATCAATTGATTCAACAGTGTGTGTGCGAGTTGTGTATGAGAGAGAGAGAGAGAGAGAGAGAGAGAGAGAAGATAGAGTGAGAGAGAAGAAGAGTAGAGAGAGAGAGAGAATGTGAACAGGTCCCGGTTTGTGTGTATACAAAACTTAGAATGAAATTCTTATTACGAACGCTTATACACTGTTTTCTAGGCTTCAAATCATTGCTAACAAACACACCTAGATCTTTCTCGCAGTCTGAATTTTCTAATTCTAAATTAGCTAATTTATATTTAAAATTTGTTTGCATCTTTCCTATCTTTAATACCTTGCATTTGTCAATGTTAAACTTCATCTGCCAATTTACTGACCATTCCTGTAAGGTATCTAGATCCCTTTGGAGGCACTCTATATCGCTATCTGAATCAATTGATCTCCCCATTTTAGTATCGTCTGCGAATTTACTTATCCTACTAGTTATACCTAAATCTAGGTCATTTATGTATATAAGAAACAACAGGGGACCTAATACCGATCCCTGGGGGACACTTGCATGATATATGATATATGATATACATGATACATGATACAGATATACATGATACAGATATACATGATAGAGATATACATGATACAGATATACATGATACAGGTATACATGATACATGATACAGGTATACATGATACAGATATACATGATAGAGATATACATGATACAGATATACATGATACAGGTATACATGATACAGGTATACATGATACATGATACAGGTATACATGATACATGATACAGGTATACATGATACAGATATACATGATAGAGATATACATGATACAGATATACATGATACAGGTATACATGATACAGATATACATGATACAGGTATACATGATACATGATACAGGTATACATGATACAGATATACATGATACAGATATACATGATAGAGATATACATGATACAGATATACATGATAGAGATATACATGATACAGGTATACATGATACAGATATACATGATACAGATATACATGATACAGATATACATGATAGAGATATACATGATACAGGTATACATGATACAGATATACATGATACAGATATACATGATACAGATATACATGATAGAGATATACATGATACAGGTATACATGATACAGATATACATGATACAGATATACATGATACAGATATACATGATACAGGTATACATGATACAGATATACATGATACAGATATACATGATACAGATATACATGATAGAGATATACATGATACAGATATACATGATACAGATATACATGATACAGGTATACATGATACAGATATACATGATACAGATATACATGATACAGGTATACATGATACAGATATACATGATACAGGTATACATGATACAGATATACATGATACAGGTATACATGATACATGATACAGGTATACATGATACAGATATACATGATACAGATATACATGATAGAGATATACATGATACAGATATACATGATACAGGTATACATGATACAGATATACATGATACAGGTATACATGATACAGATATACATGATACAGGTATACATGATACATGATACAGGTATACATGATACAGATATACATAATACAGATATACATGATAGAGATATACATGATACAGATATACATGATAGAGATATACATGATAGAGATATACATGATACAGATATACATGATACAGATATACATGATACAGATATACATGATACAGATATACATGATACAGGTATACATGATACAGGTATATATGATACAGATATACATGATATACATATACATGATACAGATATACATGATACAGGTATATATGATACAGATATACATGATACAGGTATACATGATACAGATATACATGATACAGATATACATGATACAGATATACATGATACAGGTATATATGATACAGATATACATGATATGCATATACATGATACAGATATACATGATACAGGTATATATGATACAGATATACATGATATACATATACATGATACAGATATACATGATACAGGTATATATGATACAGATATACATGATATACATTATACATGATGCAGGTACAAATAACTAATTATTAAGGAGAAAATAATTACCGTAATAACTACATTTTGCACAGTGGAAGTTTTGTCAAAACAACTCAATGAATTTGGGCATCATACAGATTTTGTCTTAATAAACAGTATATAAATACCAACGCCATCTCAACCTTAATGAACACCATAAACCCTTCCAGTAGACAATGACGCCGTTATTCACATTGCTATTGATAGCATTAGACAATATTATGTTGTCTAAGGATCTATGAGAGTCAATGGTGTTATTTGCGATCATTTTAATCGGTTTATTACCCAGAAATCCTTCCTAAGTGTCATAAAACCGTCTAATATTATCCAACATTAATGCTAAAAGACACCATTGCATACTGAATGGGTTAATAATTATTCCCACTGCGTTTCAATATAAGAGAGCAGAGTACGCGCACTTGTTGTATGTAATATATACCACTTTCACAACACTTGTATATTTATGTTTGTATGCGAGTACAGCTGTGAGTCTAAACAAAGCTGGAACAGATGTGTATGGGTGTAAGTGTGTGTGTGTGTGTGTATCTGTGTGTGTGTGTATTAGAGAGAGAAAAAGAGAGAGAGAGAGAGAGAGAGAGAGAGAGAGAGAGAGAGAGAAGTGGGGGGGGGGTGGTCGGGATAGGGCTGCGTATCGAACAATAATTCCTTTCCATAGTTTGATTAATCTTACGATACCATACGCTAATTACCAATACGTGATATCGGAATCCCAAGCTTCCAATCCTATTATAGACGATCACTGATTTACCTTCATTTGAGATTCCAAAAGATCTGTATAGTCAGAAGAAAAAAGACATAAACCATTTCAATAACCCTCTGAAGTCAACCGATCCTTTCTAAGCTAAATAAATACCAAGATAAAAGGAAGAAAGGTATCACCGTGTTATAAGAGTACACTGTGGTGAATCAAAGGGTTTATTGATAGAGACTTACCTTTAATTATAATTATGTTAGAAAGGTATCACCGTGTTATAAGAGTACACTGTGGTGAATCAAAGGGTTTATTGATAGTGACTTCTATCTATCTATTGCCGGACGCCTTACTCCCCTTACGAGGGTGGCCATACACAGAATGCCCCCATGCGGACCCATTCCCTGTGAGAGGGACAACCCGAGCCAGTTTAGTGAAGGACTTACAGGATTGACCACTCAATTCAGGATCGGTCCGACTCCGAGGCCCTCTGTGTATCTTGTTAGCACTATTTTTCTACAGTGGTGTTCGGCTAATCCATCCACTAACCTGCCTTACCCTTAGGTAAGCAATACGGATTTGTATCAGGTTTACTCCCCTAGACAGGTTACCAACCAAGGCTGACGAGTCCCATCCACCCGAATTTGTATAAGGTTGTCTCCCCTAGATGAGTTGCCGACCAAGGCTAACGAGTCCCACCCACCCTGATAGTGACTTACCCGGTACCTTTAATTATAATTATGTTAGAAAGGTATCACCGTCTTATAAGAGTACACTGTGGTGAATCAAATGGTTTATTGATAGTGACTTACCTTTAATTATAATTATGTTAGAAAGGTATCACCGTGTTATAAGAGTACACTGTGGTGAATCAAAGGGTTTATTGATAGTGACTTACCTTTAATTATAATTATGTTAGAAAGGTATCATCGTTGTACAAGAATACACTATAATGTATTATAGGGTTTAGTAGTGTACCTTTAATTATTTGTTAGAAAGGTACGGTAATTACAGCTTGAAGAGTAAATTACTATGGACACTTTAATTAACTTGTTCACGTCTGTTTTTTAAACTCATTCATATATGATGTTATTATGGATGCTATTAGACAGTTTATGATGTTATTATGGATGCTATTAGACAGTTTATGATGTTATTATGGATGCTATTAGACAGTTTATGATGTTATTATGGATGCTATTAGACAGTTTATGATGTTATTATGGATGCTATTAGACAGTTTATGATGTTATTATGGATGCTATTAGACAGTTTATGATGTTATTATGGATACTATTAGACAGTTTATAATGTTATTATGGATGCTATTAGACAGTTTATGATGTTATTATGGATGCTATTAGACAGTTTATGATGTTATTATGGATGTTATTAGACAGTTTATGATGTTATTATGGATGCTATTAGACAGTTTATGATGTTATTATGGATGCTATTAGACAGTTTATGATGTTATTATGGATGCTATTAGACAGTTTATGATGTTATTATGGATGCTATTAGACAGTTTATGATGTTATTATGGATGCTATTAGACAGTTTATGATGTTATTATGGATGCTATTAGACAGTTTATGATGTTATTATGGATGCTATTAGACAGTTTATGATGTTATTATGGATGCTATTAGACAGTTTATGATGTTATTATGGATGCTATTAGACAGTTTATGATGTTATTATGGATGCTATTAGACAGTTTATGATGTTATTATGGATGCTATTAGACAGTTTATGATGTTATTATGGATGTTATTAGACAGTTTATGATGTTATTATGGATGCTATTAGACAGTTTATGATGTTATTATGGATGCTATTAGACAGTTTATGATGTTATTATGGATGCTATTAGACAGTTTATGATGTTATTATGGATGCTATTAGACAGTTTATGATGTTATTATGGATGCTATTAGACAGTTTATGATGTTATTATGGATGTTATTAGACAGTTTATGATGTTATTATGGATGCTATTAGACAGTTTATGATGTTATTATGGATGCTATTAGACAGTTTATGATGTTATTATGGATGCTATTAGACAGTTTATGATGTTATTATGGATGCTATTAGACAGTTTATTAAGATAGGAAATGGTCTCTGGGAAGTAAAAGGTCAATTGGGATATATTTCACCACTTTTATTGGTTAGGGTCCTTTTTAATCTGCATAAAGTCGTCAAATGCTGGCAAGAATTAAACGAAAATGACACCAAGTTACTGAAAAGGTTAAATTCAATAACGGCAGACAAAACAATGCTCCACATTAATTTATTGTGTGGAGTAAAATATGTTTATTTTGTTGGTTAATCCTTTATATATTTTACCTTATACTTTTTTCTCCGGGGCAAAACTATAAATTCAGAGTTTTAAATTAATGCTGTAAATTTCGGGTTCTAAACTTTTACTCAAGTACGATTATTTTGCATTATATTTTGTCACCATGTACTGTATGTAAATGTTGTTAATTAGTGTCCTGAATGTTTTACTAGTCAGTATTTTTCTACCGTATGATATATCTTTTTTTAAATCATTAGATGTTTGTTTCATGCAAGTTTTTTAAATATTTTGACGCATACTATAATTTTATATAAAACTAATATCATAATTTACTAATGACTAGTTTTCATTTCCACAACAACACCATGCATTGTTTTTTTTTTTTTTTTTTTGTATTCTATATTCCAACTACTCCCTCTCGGGCATAGGCTGAGAGCCTGCACACTCAACCGCTGAAGACGGAGAGGCCCGTGAGGTCTTGTTCCAGTCTAGGGATTGAGACATGCAAAGCACCCCGGCTCGAAGCAATCCCATCTCTGAAGCTGCTCCGCCTCCGCGCTTCACAGTCTCATTCCCCAGACTCGGACTCTCACTCTCAGAACGCCACTTACTGAGCAATTAACTCACCAGGCTTTGCCCCCCTGTAGCATATTTTGAATATGGGAATATTCATACAGTGCTATTTAATCAGGGAACAGTGAGGGTATTTTTTTGGGCATTTCGGTGTGCTGTGGTAATGCACTGAAACTAGGTACAGCACAAATTCCATCCCAATAATATCTTCCCATTGACATATTGGGATTCGAACCCGGGTCCATTGGATTACCAGTCCAGTGGCAAGACCACTCTGCCACACCTCCTTCATGCAGGGTAATTCTATAATGTTTTCGTTGCTTAGCACTATTGTAAATTGTAATGATAACATATTGTCAAATACTATCATAATTTATCACATGGAGTTAATCACTGAAACACTACCAAACAGCCTGGAACAATAACTGGGACTCCATCATCTATAATATAACAATATCACCATAAAGCAACATAAGAACACAATAACACAATCTGGTGTGAGACAAACAACAACAATATGGAGCCAGTCATTGTCACTAAGGGTTCTGGGATGATACTATAAACAAGATCCAAACCAGCAGGATGTACGGTCGAGGTTAATAAGTGTTGTCATATATTTCACAAAGTTTCGGACACTGACTATTTCTCTGAGGGATAATGTGACGCCTCCCGGCGCTAGCAGAATGGTTGCGTGGGGCATTGCAGCTCGCTAGCGCTCGCCAGGATGGGAGGATGGGCTACAGTTGTCCTAGAATGATCTGCTTTATGTTATTAGTGTCGTGTTGCCACAGACAGTCTAGAAATGGTCTTTGTTTTGGTCTGTGACCGCGCCTTGTATTTTATATTCGCTATAATATAAATGTTGCTTGTGTGAGAGGCGAGCGAGAGAGGGTGACGGGGTACACCTGGCAGTGGGGCGAGCTATCACGCGGCCCGCTTGGGCGCTGACGGCGTTGGCGGCCGGGTGGTCAACTAGTCCCTTCCCGTCACGGCCTCATGTTTTTTACCAAGCTCAGAGCTTGCCTGACACGCGTATCGTCTACATCCTTTGCAATTCTGTCCCCCATACTCGCCACTTTGCATACTATTTCTCTCTCTCGACTTCTCCTTTCTCATTCTCTAATCTTTATTAAACTCAACATCCCTTCTGGTTTCAGCATAGACGTTCACCGTCGGCCAGTCGTATTGTACGCGAAGCTCTCAGATATTTCCATGTATTAGGCTTTAATGAGGTTTGGAGAGACGGACTTTTCCGTGTGTGTCCTCTCTCGGGAAGGTTGTAGACCGGTATATGTCTCCCTGGCAAGGTGTTGAGTGATTCTGCTTGGTTATCTAAAGCTAGACTGGGGGTAAGGTTACTGTGTCATTGTCTCCGATGTGTGCAGTGTTAGCTAAGCCCTGCACGACATCGACAGGTACTGTGGGAGCCTAAGTTGTCTTCGGGTGGGTTTACTTTTGCGAGCACAGCGCTGTGGTGTGAGAGGGCCATAGCCTATCCCTCACAACATAGTGCTGCCTCTTTGTGTTGACTTCTGAGGGATCGCCAGGATAGAACTAGGTACTAGAGACCTAGATTTATCAAGAGAGCATCCCCGTCATATAACGTAATCTTCATTATACCACCTTCGGACAACGTTAGGCTACGAGCCGCATGCTCACCCATTGTTGCCCTGCCTTGATACCCCAGCTAGACTTTATTAACTGAGCAGACACTGGTTAGAGATAAGCCCCATTATTATATATATGCAACATTATTATTCACTGCACTTTTGAGCCGAGGTTGTTGTTGAGTTGCACAACCCGAGTAGGCTGTTGCGTTGTGTCACGAAGCATTTCTTTAGTTGTCGAGCATTACTACCTTTGCGCAGTCTTTATTATTCGCCTGCCTATTATTACTATATGTCCTAGCATTTATTGTGACCCGTATTCTGCATTATAATTGTTCAAGATTCTTTACGAACATCTTCCCAGCATCAGACTTATTTCAGAAGTTTCCAGTTGATGTTGCAGGACTAGCATTGCACTTTCTTTAATACAGGAGTGCCAGTTATTTGAGTATCTACCGTAACGTTAATTAATCACGTTAACTATCTTTTCTTTGTGTAACCTAATAGAGTAATCTTTTACTGTTTGAGAATAGGCTGTTTCATCGAGCGTCAGCCTAGTGTGTGTGCACCAGTTACCGAGTCATAGGATACCTCGTTGTCCAGGCACGACTCAGGGCGGTAATGGTGTTTTGTTTTCCAGTGTTTAAGGCAGGGGTTGGATCTAGTGTTACCGTTGTTGCATTTTGCCATTATCTAGTCCAATGTTGAAGAGCCCTGTGTCTTTGAGAACCTGGATCGTAACAAATGGCGACCTAGCTCAGGATCTTGTGAACTAAGAGATAATTGCAGGATTGTTGTGGTAATTTGTTTTATTGAGGAATATAGTGGGCACGTTAATTTGTTTTGGCAAAGTAGTATAGCACTTGAGAGTCTTCAGACATTTTTGGCAAGTGAATAGTGCTACATAAGAGTTTGGGGTACTTCTTTTCTGAATATTGTGGTGAGAAGTTTTTGTGAGCATCATGTCTTATACCGGGTCAGAGGAGAATGGAGACACAGTACGTAATGTCGAGACTGAGGAACAACAGTATGATGAAAGGGTTAATCGGGTGATCTGTGAGGAGGATGCTAGGATATTTTTGCAATGGCCTGTTACTGCCGAGCGGTTGGAGGGTATGGATCGGTACGGTCTTCAATGCCTGGCCACAGCTATCGGTCATGCGGTTACTAGCAGCATGACCAAGGATAACTTGATAACGTGTGTACTGGGCAGGGTGACTGGTGAGCGAGATGGGTTGAGTGCTCAGAGCCCTTCGGCCATGCTTCCCCTACACTCGACTCCCAGCCATCCCAGTAGTTTGCCGACCCCGGGTACGCTTCCGCAGTTGGGTGGTGACTGGCAGGGTGGGTTGCCCCTGGGGGGACCACCGGTAATTTCAAACATTGTAGCACCTTCACCTCCTCAAGGGTTATCTCCAGAATGATTGCTTCAGCTCGAATTAGCTAAGATCGAAGAGAGAAAGGCTATCAGGGCAGGTGAGCTCCAGCAGCAAATAGAATTAGCCAAGATAGAAGAGAGAAAAACTATCAGTCATGAGCACATAGAGCTAGCAAAAATCCAAGCTGAGTCGACTAGGTACTGTGCCGACATGGACGTAGAGAAGTCGCGAGTAGAGACAACGGGACAGCGACTTGGGGCTGGTAACCGTGTTCATGAGCAGTCTCTCTCGCACTTATTGAAACTGGTTCCGGTGTTTGATGAGAGTGGTGTAACAGAATTTTTCACACGATTCGAGAAGAAGTGCAAGATCCACCAGTGGCCTGGGGAGAAGTGGGCAGCCCTTGTTTCCTCTAGACTTGTGGGCAAGGGACTCAGGGCTTATGATGCATTGCCGATCTATCTATCTATCTATCTATATGCTCAGGCCCAATCCCCATTTTGGGGGTAGCCGACTCAAGACAGAGCAAGAACAGGGAAAACACAAAAACAACATAAAACAAAAAATAAACACAGATAAAAAACACAAACTCACACACATCCAGGTCACCCAGGAGAAGACCCAGAGACCAGGGTTACCAAGGTCGCTCCAGCACTCCCCCGGCCCCTGACCACCCGGAGAGGTTCCGATCTCGGCAGGCAGACGTGCAGCGGAGCCAAAGCCACAAACCCTCCCACCACACTTCCAGGCACACCCTTCATATTAATCGTCCCCCCGGGCCAGGCGCCTGATGGACTATTATCTAGTCGAACTTGCGCCCGACCCCTTACTCCAAATGACCACGTGTTCACTCAACTATTCACAAGCATTCTCCATTCACTCCTGTCCACCACCACTTCCCCTGCCTGATCTATAGTCATTCCTCTATCATCCAAAGCCTTTCTTACATAGTCTCTCCATCTCAATGGGGGTCTTTCTGCCCTTCTATCTCCCCTTGTACCTGACTCACATATTCTCTTTGTAAGCCTTTCATCTCCCATTCGTTCAACATGACCATACCAGCTCAGCACCCTTCTGTCCACTCTGGCTGACAAATGTTCCTGCTGCCCCACTCTCCTACGTATCTCTTCATTCCTCAATCTGTCTCTACGAGTAACTCCACACATACTCCTCAAGCAGCTCATCTCCATCACATCCAGCCCTCTTTTCTCCTTTTTCTTCAGAGCCCATGTCTCAGCCCCATACATCACTGTTGGCACAACAATTCCTTGATACAGTGCACTTTTTACTTTCACTCCGAGATTTCTCGTCTTCCACATACTTCCCATTGCTCCGAAAACCTTCCTTCCTTCACACACTCTCTGTTTTACCTCCATTTCCATACCTCCACTCCTGCTTATCGTTCCTCCTAGATATTTAAAACACTCTACTTGTTCCAATATTTCCCCATCCAGCCTCACATCTAGATTCACCCTATGCTCTCCCCTATTACACACCATTACTTTACTTTTATTGACGTTCACCTTCAGTTTCCTCCTTCCACAAACCACACCAAACTCTTTGCCGATAGAGTCTTGTATTATCTATGAGGAACTCAAGGAGGCTGTCCTGAGAGCATACGAACTACAACCAGAGACGTACAGGTTGAAGTTCCGGGGTGTTACCAAGGGTCGGGAGAGCACCTATTTGGAGCATGCCCGGGAGCTGTCCGATGCTTTTGGGAATTGGCTGAGGTCGGAGAAAGCTACTACGTTTGACGACATTAAACAGTTGGTGCTTTTAGAGCAGTTTTTCAAATGCACGGGCGGCGACCTGACGTTAAACCTTAAAGAAAAGCAACCAAAAACTCTACAGGAGGCAGCTGAGATGGCTGACCTCCGGCTATCACTAATTCGTGGGTGCGGGTCTGCCCAGCGTAGTGAGGCAGGTAACAAGGGGCGTGACGCCCCACCCCCCCGAGTTAGTGATATACCTTATGCAAACAAGTACAAGAGCCATGATACCAAGACTGACCACAAGACTAGCACCGTCCCATTTAAGAAGGGGCCGGGCCCTTCCCAGTACCAAGGGAAGCCCAAAGGGGAGTTGGAGTGTTATCATTGTCATCAAAAGGGGCACTTTGCAAGAGTCTGTCCTAGCAAACCACCTACAGCATCTGTGTCTTTGGCCTGCAACATTGGTGTGTCTCCGAAGTCATCTGAGTTTGCCCGGGGCAGATCGTCAGAGGCTGAGGCACAGCCAATGCAGAAGCACCTGGGAGGCTCGAACCCTGCTCAGGATGTTTTTTTGCGACCATAGAGGGCGGGGTTGCGTGATGTGGGCGGGGCGCAAGCATGGAGTAGAGGTCTTGCGTGATACAGGTGCTTCCCAGACTCTGATGAATAACTTGACTGGCTACCCTATAAACGCGGCTCGGGTGGTGGTGGTGCAGGGTATTAATGCAACTCGGTCATACCCGCTGGTGCGGTTGGAGTTGGAGGTGGATGGTGTGGCACGTGAATTGGATGTCGGGATTGTGGAGAAACTGCCAGTGGAGGGCGTCGACCTTCTTCTCGGCAACGACTTTGCAATGCCCGCTTCTGAGGTTCTACCCTTAGTCGTTGCCGAGAGGCCAGCCGACGTGAGTCGGGAAGAGCAAGAGTGGGTCGAGCGGTGCCAGACACAACCCATGGCGTGTGTTGTCACCCGAGCTCGGGCAGCTAAAGTATCACAGCCTAGTCCTCCGGCTTCAGACCAGCGGAGGAACGATCAACAGGAGGAGGCTAAAGCTGGAGTTGGTTTTAAGAGTTTTGACTCGGCGGCTCTCCTGGGTGATTCAGTATTAGCACCATTACTTAATTCTGGAGTAGCCCCTGGGCCTGTCATCGAGAGTGACGAGGCTGGGCATGACGAGTCTCCACGACAGCAACGTTATGTACATCGAGAGAGACAGAGGGAGCAGCCCAGTATCGGGGAAGGTCATGCATTGCTCCGGGAGCAGTTAGATCGCTTGGCACCCTCAGATATACGTCGGTTGCAACTAGAGGACCCTGAGCTCCAAACGTGTGCTAATGGAGCTGTAGAGCTCGACGAGGACGGCGATGCACAGCCAGGAGATTTTTTTTTATTTAGAAGGCATCCTCTATAGGCGTTTTCAAGATCCTAAACGTAGTTGGCAAGAGGGGTCCGGAGTAGTGGACCAGTTGGTGGTGCCACGGGAGTGCAGGGATAGCCTACTGAGGTTGGCGCATGACATACCACTGGCAGGACATCTAGGGGTGAGAAAAACGGTGGCGGCTTTAGAAAAATTGTTTTGGTGGCCGGGGTTGAAGGGGCAGGTGGTAACCTGGATAGCAAGATGTCATACGTGCCAGAGGGTTGGAAAACCTAACCAAACAATTCCGAGAGCCCCGTTGCACCCCATTCCTGTCAGTGGACCGCCCTTCAGTAAGGTCATCATTGATATGGTCGGACCCCTACCCCCTACTAGTGCCGGTAATAAATTTCTAGTAACTATCATGGATGTGGCCACTCGTTATCCTGATGCATATCCAATGAGAAATGGCACGGCGAAAACTGTTGTCCGGAACCTGCTCTTGTATTGCTCGCGGTATGGTTACCCGCAAGAGGTGCAATCGGACCAAGGCTCTAGTGTTACATCTAATCTGTTCAAACAAACTATGATTCAGCATGGCATCAGCACTGTCGTCTCTTCTGCGTATCACCCGGAGAGTCAATGGGTGTTGGAGAGGTGGCACGCCACGCTGAAAAGCATGCTTCGATGTTATTGCGCAGAGAACGGAAAGGATTGGGACCTTGGTCTGCCGTATGTTTTGTTCGCGGCAAGAGAAGTACCTGGAGAGAGTCTCGGTTTCAGTCCGAATGAGCTTGTTTTCGGGCATCGGGTGAGGGGCCCTCTCCACATGGTGAAGGAGATGTGGGAGGGCACTAGGCATATTGTTCTGTGAGATAAGTTGCAACCTCTTGTTCCTGAGCGACAAGAGGAGTTGTTTACTAGGCTGTGGCAGTCCGTCCGCATGTTTGTTGCTTCTCCAGGCCTGATGTACGGGGTAGAATCTGACATGGAGGCTGGAGACAGTGCAAGGCTCGAGTTGGTTCCCTACCGTGTGAATCCTGCTCGACAGCCTGTTGTGAAGGCGGAGCTGGACGGCGTGTGGAGAGGGGGTCTGAGGGATGAGGGATATCGTGAGTGGTCGTTGCCAGTGGCTTTGCAACCTGAGTTTGGTGGCAGAGTCTGTGTGTGTGTTGATTGCAAGAGTGTGGAAGCATTATCCCTGACAGACGCCTATCCATTACCCAGAGTTGACGACACCATAGACCGCTTCGGGGCTGCCTCGCTCATCACGAAGGTAGAACTAGTGAAGGGTTATTGGCAGGCCCCGTTGCCGGAGAGAGCGAGGAGAAGTGCCAGTCTTGCGATGAGCTGGGCAGTTTGTCAGTGTCGGGTGTTGTTGTGCTGCCGGAACACAAGTTGGATGTGTGGCATGCTGAGGGCACTGATAATGTTTTGGCTTTGTTTGCAGGAGAACCCTCGCTGTTCAGTCAGTGTCTGTCGTGGGTGGAGGATCCGGGGTAGGCTACCACAGTATGTTGGTATAGCCTCCTGTCTTGGCTCGCGGTGTATTTTTGCGCTGGTGCTTGTTGGCTCGCGTGTGTAGCATCAGCGTAGGGTCGCAGGGCAGGAGTTGTTGGCTTTGATTAGAAGAAAGTTAGGCTACATGTATAGTAGCCGCCAAAAACAACATTAAAATAAAATATGAAAAATTAAATTTCTTTTTTGATAATTAATTTTAAGATAATAGTGTAGCTGAGTACTGAGGGCAGATGATTTTCCCTCAGTAGGCTGTGCTTCTTAAAGCTCGCTCTGGGAGCACAATGTTATGAATTAATGTATTATGTTTGGGAAGGGTGATAAGATTTTTTTTTATATATATATATATATATAAATGTTGTTGTATTTTTTTTTTGAGGAGACTGAGCTTGCATTCCATGAGTGGCAGAGTGGTTAGGAGTGGCAGATTCTAGCAACATTCTGCCTGTTCAGATATGGGCTCATGGTTGAGTGTCCCATATCTTGGGGTGGGTGTGACGCCTCCCGGCGCTAGCAGAATGGTTGCGTGGGGCATTGCAGCTCGCTAGCGCTCGCCAGGATGGGAGGATGGGCTACAGTTGTCCTAGAATGATCTGCTTTATGTTATTAGTGTCGTGTTGCCACGGTCAGTCTAGAAATGGTCTTTGTTTTGGTCTGTGACCGCGCCTTGTATTTTATATTCGCTATAATATAAATGTTGCTTGTGTGAGAGGCGAGCGAGAGAGGGTGACGGGGTACACCTGGCAGTGGGGCGAGCTATCACGTGGCCCGCTTGGGCGCTGACGGCGTTGGCGGCCGGGTGGTCAACTAGTCCCTTCCCGTCACGGCCTCATGTTTTTTACCAAGCTCAGAGCTTGCCTGACACGCGTATCGTCTACATCCTTTGCAATTCTGTCCCCCATACTCGCCACTTTGCATACTATTTCTCTCTCTCGACTTCTCCTTTCTCATTCTCTAATCTTTATTAAACTCAACATCCCTTCTGGTTTCAGCATAGACGTTCACCGTCGGCCAGTCGTATTGTACGCGAAGCTCTCAGATATTTCCATGTATTAGGCTTTAATGAGGTTTGGAGAGACGGACTTTTCCGTGTGTGTCCTCTCTCAGGAAGGTTGTAGACCGGTATATGTCTCCCTGGCAAGGTGTTGAGTGATTCTGCTTGGTTATCTAAAGCTAGACTGGGGGTAAGGTTACTGTGTCGTTGTCTCCGATGTGTGCAGTGTTAGCTAAGCCCTGCACGACATCGACAGGTACTGTGGGAGCCTAAGTTGTCTTCGGGTGGGTTTACTTTAGCGAGCACAGCGCTGTGGTGTGAGAGGGCCATAGCCTATCCCTCACAACATAGTGCTGCCTCTTTGTGTTGACTTCTGAGGGATCGCCAGGATAGAACTAGGTACTAGAGACCTAGATTTATCAAGAGAGCATCCCCGTCATATAACGTAATCTTCATTATACCACCTTCGGACAACGTTAGGCTACGAGCCGCATGCTCACCCATTGTTGCCCTGCCTTGATACCCCAGCTAGACTTTATTAACTGAGCAGACACTGGTTAGAGATAAGCCCCCATTATTATATGTATGCAACATTATTATTCACTGCACTTTTGAGCCGAGGTTGTTGTTGAGTTGCACAACCCGAGTAGGCTGTTGCGTTGTGTCACGAAGCATTTCTTTAGTTGTCGAGCATTACTACCTTTGCGCAGTCTTTATTATTCGCCTGCCTATTATTACTATATGTCCTAGCATTTATTGTGACCCGTATTCTGCATTATAATTGTTCAAGATTCTTTACGAACATCTTCCCAGCATCAGACTTATTTCAGAAGTGTCCAGTTGATGTTGCAGGACTACCATTGCACTTTCTTTAATACAGGAGTGCCAGTTATTTGAGTATCTACCGTAACGTTAATTAATCACGTTAACTATCTTTTCTTTGTGTAACCTAATCGAGTAATCTTTTACTGTTTGAGAATAGGCTGTTTCATCAAGCGTCAGCCTAGTGTGTGTGCACCAGTTACCGAGTCATAGGATACCTCGTTGTCCAGGCACGACTCAGGGTGGTAATGGTGTTTTGTTTTCCAGTGTTTAAGGCAGGGGTTGGATCTAGTGTTACCGTTGTTGCATTTTGCCATTATCTAGTCCAATGTTGAAGAGCCCTGTGTCTTTGAGAACCTGGATCGTAACAATAAACACTTTTCCCAGTAACTATAAAGATACCAATAACACTTCTTGAGCGAAAACCACTGGAATCTATGACAACACTTAATACCCCTGATTGTACGTACAGTCTACGACAGAACTGCTGTCATGGCTTGAGGCAATGTATTAGTTCACTTATCTTTTAATAGATGGCCCTTTAATCGCTTCTAATAAAAGGGGGCGGGGTTATTATAGAGGTTGGAAGGAGGAGGAGTCAAACGTGTGTGTGTGTGTGTTCTAGAACAGCAAGCAGAATAAGTTTATTTTAACATAACACACAGGCTATATTATGAGATTAGCTCCTGCTGGATCACAAATAAGTAACACACATCAGGTGTTGCGTTATTTATGGAATTTAATATACAGACAATCATGTTTATATCCTTCGCACTTCCCATTCCCCCTCCTCCCCCTCTCCCTTTCACCCCAACTCTCCTTCTTCACCCGCTTTCTCTCCCCTCCCTCCCACCTCTCTCTCTCTCTCTCTCTCTCTCTCTCTCTCTCTCTCTCTCTCTCTCTCTCTCTCTCTCCTTCTCTCTCTCTCACTCTCAAGGACGTAAATGATACCCTCTAAAATACGCTTCTTAATACTATGCGATTGTTTTGAATTTACATATGCATAATAAATGTTAGGGATGACTAAAATAACAAACATATATTGATTAGGAATAGGATAACTAGCGAGGCAGCGAACAACACCTGTTGCTCGCTACTTCCCTAGTAATCCTATTCCTACTTAAGCTACGATTCCCGAAGAACACGTCTATATTTGTTTGTATATATATCAAGTGTAACAATAACACTTAGGATTCAAGTTATTTGTGTTGGCTTAAGGAATAAGTTGAATAATACATATACTTATGACCTCCACAATTTGTAATGTTTGGGGAGACGGAGCTTCAACCTCTCTCCTCTGTCCATCACATGCAAGCACCAACCCACCCACACCAACACTAACACAGGATACAAAACACACACACACACTCACACCCGATAACATAAAACGCACATCACACACATGCTCACATACAACGTAATGGGCACAAATCACTCACACATGATAACATAAAACACACACACACACACACACACACACCCTGGTCCAGGCAAACTAGAAAAGGTATTAGCATTATTGAGGAAATGCTGCTGTCTTCGGTGCGTGCCATGGCCATCCTGAACCTTACGACGTATACAGACTAATAACACACATAACAAAGCCACTACAACAACTTCGTTTCTCTCCAACACCCCTTCTCCCCTCTCTACACTCTTCAGAAAATAGGAAAAGTAGAAAGTAGCTACGAGGTGCCGTTGTAAAGGCTTATCCTTCAATACCTTCACCTGACCTGACCCCATCCGGGGTTTAGCTGGTCCACAAAGGTGTGTGACATGAACCCAATAGAGAATGTGTGGGCCATCATGTCATGGAGTGGAATGTGGTCCAGCTTGGGATTGGAAAGGGCGGGAGGAGTGGGATCGAAGGGGGGGGGGGGGGATGTTGCATCCAAAGGTGGATGTTGCATGTACGTACACAACAATCTTACTTGCTCTCGTGTTCCCAACTGAATTCTCAACTATCTGGCTTTGTTTATTTTGCAAGATTTACATTTTGATTAAGCTATCTTGTCACTCTCTCACTAATTATATCTGTGATGTTTATCTCTCCCCTAATTCTACGAATCTACTGACTATCCGAAATTCTTTGACTATTTTACTTCCAAAGTGGAACACATTCTATCCATCTCTCCATTCTCTGAAACATCCATCTTAGGAGATTTCAAAGTTTACCACCACCAATAGCTCTCCTCTAATATTCACTGACCAACCTGGTGAACAAGCCTACATCTTCTCCATCCTAAATGACCTAGATCAGTTAGTTCAGCAACCCACCCGTATTCTGGACCGCCCTGGAGATCGGTCCAACATCCTTGAAATATTTTTAATTTTGTATTCCTTCTGCTTGTACTGTAAATCTCCTCTCCCCGTTGGGCTCCTCCGATCATAACCTTATATATGTCGCCTGTCCTATCTCTCCAGTATGGCGTTTTGACCCCACCAGCCGGTGGCACTTGTGGCATTTTGGCACTGCCGACTGGGAGGCTCTACAGCAGTACTTTTTTTATTTCCCATGTAATGATTTTTGCTTCCGTAGCTGAGGACCCTCAGAGAGTGCCAGTCACATTTTTACGATAATCCTTTCCGGCCTGGAAGCATACATCCC